>VZRX01016537.1:158429-168869 GCA_013398075.1 Notiomystis cincta
GCAGGATCCATGGCCAGCAGGATCCATGGTCAGTAGGATCCCCAGCCTGCAGGATCCATGGCCAGCAGGATCCACAGCCTGCAGGATCCATGGCCAGCAGGATACAGGATCCAGCAGGATCCATGGCCAGCATTCCAACACCACCCCCAGGCAGGGGCTGAATGCTCCCAGCTCCCACGTGGGATGGGATCAAAGGCATGTGTGACATTGTGGCCAAAAATCTCAGCTTTGGGCTGTGAGTGTAGAAGCCAAACAGTGAAACCAGAGTTCTGGATTATCCCCTGGCCTTGTCCTTGAGCTGCTGGGGAAGAACAAGGGCAGGTAAAGAAGAACAAGGGCAGGAACAAGGCCTGGTATCAAAGACGTGGATGGAACAAGGGGGAACAGCTTCCCACTGGCAGAGGGCAGAGTTAGATGGGATATTGGGCAGGAGTCCTTCCCTGGGAGGGTGGTCAGGCCCTGGCACAGGGTGCCCAGAGCAGCTGTGGCTGCCCCTAGATCCCTGGAAGTGTCCAAGGCCAGGTTGGATGGGGCTTGGAGCAGCCTGGAACAGTGGAAGGTGTCCCTGCCCATGGCAGGAGGTGGAATATGCTGTGGGTTGAGAACTAACAAGCAAATCCCACCAGCTGCATCCTTGCTTTGCAGATTGCTCTGAGGTGTCATATTCTGAGATGCTCCTGTCATCAGCTCCAAGCTGAGAATTGGAACTGGGGACAGGATTCTTAACGAAAAATGGTGATTTCCAAGCCTACTGTGGGCAGTGGGCACCCAGGAAATCAATTTGCAGCCCATTCCCACCCTGCTGCTGGCACAGCAGCCTGAGGTAGGAAGTTGTGCTGAGGCTGTGCTGCTTCCTCTGAGGTTTATCCAATACCAGAAACTTGTGCTCACTTCTCTTGTGCTCCAGAGAGCGGAGGTGCAGACCTGGCAGAGCTCAGCATGTTGCCCACATGTGCAGCCTGGGATAGGATGGAGAGGGCCCTGGGGACCCCAGGAGCTTCTTGTGATGCTCCAGGCAGATACAGGAGACGTGGCCAAGAGACAGGGAGCACTTGCTCACTTGGCTGATGAGAGAGATGAAAGGTTTGCCACAGGAAAAACCTCCTCTCGGAAAGCCTCTGATCTCTCTCTGCTGGAATTCCAGGAGGCAGAAGGACTGTATGGTAGCTGGGTGTCCTGGACATGTCCTGGACAAGGTGCAAGCTCAGCTGCCTTTCATCTGCCTGCCCTTCCTGGGCCAGTCTGAGCACAGGAGAGCTCATCAGGCTCCCCTTTGCTGCTCCTGCAGGAGTGAGCCCTAGGCTGCTCCCTCGCAGGAGAGCCCAGCACAGGAGAGCTGTGGTGAGACAACCAAGGCTGGAAGCTTTTATCTAAAGGAGGAGGGATGGCCGTGTAGGAATGTGGAGAGGGAGGGCAGGCTGGGACTGCCAGGGGATGTGGCAGACACCCTGCTGGAGGGACTGTCCCTGCTGGCCCTGGCAACCTCTGGGGTGCCTTCTCCAGACACCCCAGTCAGTGCAGGAGGCAGCTGCCCGAGCTGGATCCACCCCATCCCCTCCCCTGCCACGTGGACTAGACAAAGCACAACCTCCCCATTTAGTGTGGGAACAGGTGCCTGGATATGAGCAGGAGGGATCAGTACTGCCTTGGGGTGGGCAGATGGAGTCACTGATGCAGAGGAGGGAGCCAGAATGGGAATGAGATGCAAAATCTGTCCAGGCTGATGTGCATGCTGAGCTCTTGTCTCTCCTTTTTCACTCTCAAGAGAATCCTGTGGGATCTGACTGCTCATCACCACCATAGCTGAGAGTATGAATTCCCTGCTGTTGGCATGTGCCCCTAAGGGCTCCACAGGGCTCTTTGTTACAAGGAGGACCAGTAAATGGAGCTAATTGTTGTCCTTCTCCCCTCCTGGGCTTCCCAAGCCTCTCCCTTGGAGGGTGTTCCCCAGCCTGGTGATGTCAGGGGCTTTCCAGACTGCAGGAGCAATGACTGGCAGCTGGCAGCACCCTGACAGCAAAAAGGGTTCCCAAGCTGGAGCTGCAGCTGGGCGGGGATGTGTTGTGGGCTGCAGAGAGGAGAGATAGATCCCTCTGCTCCCTGTGTGGGAAATGTTCTGCTGGCCCTGGAGCTGCCCTGGGGCGACGTGCAGCCCTCTCACCTCAACACTCAGCAGCTGTGCTGCAGCTGGCAATGGGAGGGTGGAGGGAGGAAGGCAGCAAGGAAAGCACAGGCTCTGGTGGGAACCGTGGCTGAGCCAGCACATCCCAGCACATTGTTGTACAAGCTCAGAAGGAGGCTAAGCTCCAGCTTCAGCAGGAATGAGGTCTCTTGAGAGACCCTAAAAGGCAGCCAAGGAATTGCACAGCCCAAAGGGATTGCACATGGCCATGCCCAGTCGTGTCCTGTGTGTGCTCCTCCTGCTCAGCTCATCCCAGCAGTGCTGCAGCCTTCCTGTGCTCCTGAAGATGATTTTCCTGGTTAATAACCAAGTCAGCAGGATGTTCCTTTGGATCACTTTCTAGGCTCTTTATTTTGATGGTGTGTGGACCCACCTGTCCACATTTCTTCATAAAGTCCCTTCATGAAACATGAGAAAAATAAAAGTATTAAATGGCCTAACGTGCTAAAAGTTGTTTGGATGACACTCTCAGCCCCAGCTTCTCTGTGGGGGACCAGGTCCCTCAGAGCAGGTCCAGACAAACCCCTGAGGTCCAGCACATGGAGCAGGTGACCCACCTGTGACCCACCTGTGATGAAGAGTGTCCTGAACCCACCCAGCCTTTTCCAGAGAAACACAGGTGTGGCTCCTCCGAGCTCCAGGAGATCACTGGCCCCACACCAGCTAATGAAAGGGGTTCTTGCCAGCCCCATGGACTCAGCAGCTGGTCTTTCACTCCCTCACCTTCCACTACTTGGATTTTTGAAATATGAGGATATTTTTACATAAATACTCCTTTCTCTTTATTTCTGCCATGCCTGAGGGCCATGATTTCGTGGTGGGCTTGGCAGTGCTGGTCCACGTGAGGAAATCCTGTCTTAGCTCAGATCTGACACGCCCAGAGGTCTGACACCCTTTAGACACACAGGACCTGAAGAACCAACAGGGTTTAGGGCTGACAGGAGAAGCCAGCAGGGAATTTGAGCCACTCACCTCTGTGAGCTCTGGCTCCACACCCGATGTTGGATTGCCAGGCCCTTGGCAGCTCCATGACATTGGCTGTGTCACTTTATTCTCACATCAAAAGCACGTTTGGCACCAAGGCCAAGGAGAGAACTTTCCTCAGGGGATTAGAGGAGCTCGTTCTCCCCTCCCTGGCAGAAGATGCTCCTCAGAGCAGCTGTGGCACGGGCAGAGTCTAACAGAGCCAAATCCACAGCAGTGCCAAGTGCCCTGTGCCCAGCATTCCGTGCTATTCCCAAAGGAGCGAGGGGAGGATGGTCAGCAGCGTGCAGCAGGTTTGGATTTTGCCTCATCACACCGAGTTGCCCTGAGAAAGCTGTGCTGGATCTCTGTGTGTGGATTGGGCCACGTGCACGGTGCTGGCTGCCAGGGCAATGGTGAGTGGCTCCAGAAGGGAAAAGGAAGAGGTTTGCCAAGTTTATTCTCCTTCCTGTGGAGCCCCACCAGGCCCCAGATGTGCCAGGAGCAGGGGGTATGGGGGTATGGGGGAGCTCATTTCCCTCTGGCAGGGCTGTGTGCATCCTCTCCAGCTCGGTGCCCAGGTCCAGCTGAGGGTGAGCAGGGAATGCCATGTCACAGCTGCCTGTCCCTTCCTTGCAGACATCAACATGGCTGGGGAGCCCAAACCCAACAGACCCAAAGGGCTGAAGAGAGCAGCCTCTGCCTTGTACAGGTAGGTGTTCACCACAGTGGGGAGGTCTCTGGGCTGCTGTTTCTCCTCCAGCTCCTCACAACCCCTGCCCTGAGCTCCCTGCCCCAGCAGCCCAGACACTGCTGCACACCCTGAGCTTCTGCCAAGGGCTCCTTTCCTTGGCAGTGCCTCTGGGGCAGTGGCAGCCCAAGGCTGGGCAGTGCCTGTGGTGGTGTGGGAGATTTCCTGGGCAGGTGTTGGACCTGGAGAGGGCTGGGGAAGGGTGGGCAGTGCCTGCTTGAACCACACCGGAGGAGGGTGGCAAGAGGAGCACCCCCCTCCAGCAGGGAGCAGGGGTGGGCACAGAGGTGCTGGGTGGGGGGGAAAAACAGAGAACAGGGATGACTTAGGGAAAGAAAAGAATGACTGTCAAAGGGAGAGAAGGGAAGAAAGTGGGAAGCTCTTGGGGTGACAAATGGAGGGGAGCCAAGAAGGTGGCCGGGGAAGTCCCAAGGGAGCCTGTTCTGAGGAGCAGCAACCAAGGGATCAAGGGAACAGGAGGGACAGGTGAGACATGGAGAGGTCTGTGGCATGTGTAGCATGGTACAGACACCAGTGAGCCCTCAGCTGGAGAGAATTTATCATTATTTCCACAAGAGGTGAAGATTTTCATCTAAGCCCCAGACTCTAGAGTCAGGGCAGTGTGGGAGAAATTCATTAAGTTCTTGCTTCTGGGTGCAGAAGGGGAAACTTGAAAAGGTATTTCAGGAGTGCCCTGCAGGTTCAGGAACCCAAAACTAAGTAACAAGGTCCCCAAAGGTGTTTTATTTATGAATTGTCATAATTTTGATGCCATTCTTGTGGTGAGGAGACTGAGGTGCTGAGGCAGGAGTTGGAAGGTGTGAGGTTGGGAAGAGAAGACTAAAATCAGTATTGGGGTTATAGGTGGGTGTAGCAAAAGGGGAAATCTGGGAAAAAGGGAGAACTGGAGATTTTTGCCACAAAAAGAAGAAAACAGTGTGAGGGGTGAAGAGAACCCTGTGATTCAGACTCAGCCATGTGGTCCTGCACTGGTGTGCTGTGGAATGGCAAATCGTGGTTAGAAAATGCAGCTCAGGCACAGCCAGACCCCAGAGTCCCAGCATCTCCCACCACCCACAGAGCCTCTCTGGCTTCCTTCCAGGAGCCTCTCAGCCCAGCTCCCCCTGTGCACCTTTCAGGCACAATTCCCTTCCCACACTGGGACCCTTTGGAGCTGCACAGGACGTGGCCCTCTGCATTCCCAGGGGCTGCCACTTGAGGGGAAGGGGATGGGAGCAGAGCTGACACAAATCCTGCTGTTCAGCTGCACGTGGGCTGCTCATGTGGGGCCGGGGCCATAACACACATCAGCTCCTTCCATACATCTTGCACTAACGAGCTTTTCATTTACTGCTCACCCGTGCCTGGAGCACTGATCCCTTCCTCTGGAATGACCAATATTTCAGACTTCCAGACTGCTGAGAGAGATGTTTGCTCCCTCCCACAAATATGGATATGCTAAAATATGGGCCAGAGAACTGCACTGCTCCGAGCTCCAGCAATATTTCATCCCAGACTGGCTGTCAGATTAAAACTTTGCCATCTGGCCTGGCAGAACTTACGATATCTCCTGGAAAACAGGGAATCCAGGTTTGCAGCGAGCTGTGGTTACAGCTTCCAAAACCACCATCAATTTTTCTAAATGTTAGACTTCAAATATCACAGCACTGTAATTTATAGAAGTGCAGTGTTAAACACAGCAGAGGATTTTTCCACAGGCTGGGTTTTGCTTTGCCTCACTCCAAGTCTGCATGGGAGGGCTGAGAGGAAGGCAAGGCAAGGGAGATTCCATTTTGAACACAGAGGATGCAACAGCTGTGACATTTTCACCTGTCCACCAGCCCAAGGGGTGTCCAGGTGTTCAACAGAAATCCCTGGGGATGGAGCCTCCCACCCCCCTACGCCCAGGCTCGTGCCTCCCTCAGTTTTCAGGAATCTCCACATGAGGCACCTTCACTTCACAGAAAGCCTTGCTGCCATCACTGCTCTCCTCCACTCCTGCATCTCTGGGCCTCCCTCCCTCTGGCACTTCCCAGAGCATCCCTTTGCACAGGAGGGTCCCTGGCTGCTCCTGCCTGGCTCCCTGGCCACCACCACCTGTGGGCTGGCTGGGAAATGCTGTGACTGTGTCTCCAGGGAGTCACTCCCTGCCTCTCCAAATCTGCCTCCTGCCAACACTTGGTTCTTTCTGGGGCATGTGGGGCCACGTTCAGGTCAGTGCCAGCGCTCCCACCTTGCTGTCAGCTGGCTGGGAAGGGAAGGTGGCTCTGCCAGTGCCACTCTGGGCTTTTGGAGGCACAGATCTCTGCCCTGCCCTGCAGTGCTGGGACTAAAGCTGCTCCCTGGCCAAAAGGACAGAGGGGACAACCCAAGCAAGAGCTGCTGTGTAGCTGCAGCTCAGTGGCCCCAGGAGGGGTCTCTGAAGTGGTGACAGGGACAAACCCTGCTGACTGACTGTCACAGCTACTGAACACTGGCATCCATCCCCTGTTACACCCAAACTGCTGTCAGCCCATCCCCAAACACCCCTCCTAGGCCCTGCTGCTGGAGCAGTGACATCCCAGTGCCAAATCCACATGAACAGGGCTGAGAGCAGCCCTGGGGCAGAGGGGGAGGTGAGCAGTGATGTCCCAGCCCACAGCAGCCCCAGCACTTTGGGAATGCCAGGCTTCATGCCACATTCCTTTGTTTCCCACTCCCTTGGCTATGTGCAGGAGGAAGGAGGCTCACACAGCTCCACAGCATCACTGTTTGATCAATGCTACACTTTCCAAGCAGCTTCCCAGCAGGTATTTCTTTGCCTGCTGCAGTAATGCCTTGACAGAAGGGTGGGAGCTGAGCTCGACGTGGCTCTCTTGATTAGCAGGATCAGGCAGTTATTAAAGCACAGATGCTCAAATGCACATTTGCTGTTCAGGTCCAGGCTCAGAAGTGGCCCCACAAATGAGATGGAGAGGCAGCACATGCACACAATCACCCTTCAGTTATGACCAGTTGCATTTTGAACCTGAGTCAGTATAAATGTTGTTTGATTGCTAAAGGCCAGCAAAGCAGAGGCAATGCACCAGGAGGTGGAATCTTGGTGCTCCTTGAAGCCTTCCTGCTTTTCAACCTTTCCCTCTGGTTGTCCCTGCTTTATTTTGGAAGGCTGCAATGTCAGCAGCTCAATGAAAAATGGCAAAACCAATTCCTGTGCCCACAGACAGACGTGCCAGGTCACTGAGGAATGGTGCTCAGCCTCAGGATGGTTTATCCTACGTGCAGGGGAATTTTCAGGGTAAATCACCCCCACTAAGGCATTCCCTTTCTTCCTGGATTCATCCTGGAAGACCTGCCCTGTGCTCAAAGCCTGGTTCCAGGGATGCTGCTAAAACCATCCAGCCACTGCTGCCCTGGCATCATCTGTGAGGCTGTGAGTGCCTGGTGTGTTACAGCAGGGTCATACAGCCCCAGACTGCCCCAGAACCCTCATTCCAGCCTTCCCTGAGGGCTGTCCCATGGTCAGCAGGAACTGAAGCAGCACTGCAGAGGTTGGGGCTTGTGTTTTGGGAGGTCAGGACCAACTCCCTGGCATAATTACGCCCCTAATTACTTTTGAAAGGGTGGAAGTGTCTCCAATGCCATAAAGATCCAGGGCCAGGGCAGGAGAGCCCCTCACCCCTGGGCTTTGCACCCACAGATGCCCTGGGGCCCCTGCCCTGCAGTCCAGGCATGGTGTGACTCCCCCACTGCCTCTGGGAATGCCCTGCAAAGCTGCCAGGAGTGATTCCCACCAGGAAAACAGGGCTGCCCAGCTTCACTCTCACATTCCCTACGGAGACAGGGAATAACACAGTGCAGTAACATCAGCAGCATTCAGTGGCCACTTCATCCAGCAGATTGACTGCTCGTGGAAGAGGCTTCACCTGAGCTTTTGGGCATCTCCAGCCTTCTCCAGGTTGGATCTACAGATATTTGAGGCTGAGCTTCATCCTGCTGGTGCTGGAGCCAAGCCCAGGAGCAGCGCAGAGCTGCTCAAACACCTCAGGTCAGGGTCAGTGCTCGAGATGAAGCCCCATGGAGGGCTCCATTCCTTGTTCCCAGGGGCCAGGCTTTGCCCAGGGCAGGGCTGGCAGCAGCAGGGCAGTGCTGTGTGCTGGGGCTGGAGCTGCAGCTCCTCTCCATCCCCATGGAGCTGCCCATGCCCTGATCCCACAGCTCTGTTTGTGCTCTGATCCCACAGCTCTGTGTTCTGATCCCACAGCTCTGCCCCTGCCCTGATCCCACAGCTCTGCCAAGGAGCAAAGGCTTGGAGGACAAGCCAGCTCAGACCAGGAGAGTGAATTGGGGTTGGGAGAAGGGAATTTGGGTATCTCAAAATTTTGCCAGGCACCCCCAGGCTTTGTGCTGTTCATGAGCAGCTCCAAAGCTGCCTCGTGGTGTTCAAGCCACGGGAGCTTCCCAGCAGGAGCAGCTCCTCGTGGAGGGGTTTGTGCTGTGGATAAAGGCACTACTTCATCCCCCTGGGAGCCCTGGAGCCACAAGGAACCACTGCCTCCTTGGCAATGGGGAGACAGAGAGCCAGGAGCACTTCACCAGAGCCTGTCAGGATTGAAAATATTACAAAATTGCAGCAATTTCATTTGAGTTGCATCTAAGGAGGGGGAAAAATTGAAGAGGGAGAGTCTGACAGCGTAGAAGCATCCTACTTCAATTTTCCTTTCAAATGGCTTCCTGTTTTGATGGTATTTTGTATTTATTGGATTCAAACAGACCTGGAGTCAAACATCCTCTGTGATCAAAGTGAATTGGCAGGCTGAGGGGAGCTATTTGCTGGGAGAGCTTTTGTATCTCCAGGTTTCACCCCAGGTTAGGACAGAACTCCAGTTACCCATCCCAAAAATCTGCCTGAAGTGCCTCGTTCCGTGCTGTCCCTGCCCTCAGCCCCACGGACCCCTGGGCTCACTCCAGCAGCAGCTGCCTGGGCAGGAATGGCCTTTGCCTTTCAGTCCAGAAGAGGGAATGAGTAAACAGGGATCATGCAGTGTTGGGGCAGAGGCTGTGGGATATTCCTGTCTCCTGTGAGCCCAGCAGGAATGCTGGCTACAGCTTGGGTCAGAAGGGGAGGGCACCTGAAAAGAATCTGGAATTCCTCTGTCAAAAGTGGTTCTTTTCCACCATGCAGTGGAATCTGGAAGGGTTGAGGTGGTTACACCTCCACAGTCACATCTCCCCTCCAGTCTGCTTTCTCAGGAGTGAGACTCTGTACTCCCCATCCCATCCTCAGCCAGCTGGGAGTGCCACAGGCAGCAGCTGCTCAGGGGTAAGGCCCAGCTTTGTGAAATCTCTCCTCACCAAAGTCCCCACGGCAGGGCTTGGTTGAGGCAGGAGGTGCACAAGCCCCCTCCTTGTCCTTAACCCTGGCACCGACTCCTTGGCCCCAGAGCAGCTCTGGTGCCTCCAACCACCCACAGAGGCTCAGGTCCCCTCAGGGCTGGGTCTGCACATGCTGCCACAGGCACCTGGGGGTCCCAAAGAGCGTGGTAAAATCATATTTAGGCAGCCAGCCAGTTACTGGCTGGGAAGCCCAATGCCAGAATAGGCAGGACAGACCTCCTGGGTCCAGCCTGGAATTCCTGGTCCAAACCACACTTCTCACCAGCCATCCCAGTCAGCCACACATTGTTCTTGTCTCTTCTGTCAAAGATGCAGGATACCAAATTAACTCTCAGCCACACACTTGGGTGGCCATCCTTCTCTCTCCCCAGTTCCTGGTGGCTGAGCCCTTCCCTCTCCCCCCATCAATCTCTCATTCTTCCCATTCTTTTCAGCCACTTCAGGGGGCAGGACACACTTGGCTTTCTGGGGCTGCACTAATTCTGTTTATTCAGAGCAGAGAGGAGACCACCGGCATCACTTCTGACTGAGCCAGTGCTGACTGAGCCTCAGCACAGCAGGGAAGGGTTCTGTGTTCAGCTGGGGCAACTGGTACCATTGCAGGGGGTCAAACCACCTGGTTTGTGCTGCCTTGTGAAAAACCAGCTGCAGCAAGGGGGAAGTGTGTTACTGGGTCTCCAGGGGGTGGGGAATGCTCTTGCTTAGGGTTAAAATACAGCTCAAGCTTAAGAAAATACAATGTGGGCATTGTTTGGCTGGGGGGCAGAGGATTAAATTAATAAATATCTCCTTTGTCCCGACTTTCCTGCACATACATCTTCTTGCTCCTCCTTGAGCTAACCAGGTTAACAGCCCTCTGCCAACATCACCCTCTCCAGTGCCTTCAGCCTCCCCAATCCTCCTCCTGGGCTCAGCCCACCCCGCTGCAGCCAGGAGAGTCCCTTGTGAAGGAGGATCAGTTTACTTACCCTTGATGGCCCCGGGGGCGCTCAGCAGGCAGTGAGGGAGCAATAATAATGAATTCCCGGCACTGATTAACCCACGATGCTGTCTCTGCAGTGGCTACGACTTCGATTATGACTATTACAGGGACGACTTCTACGACAGGTGAGGCACCGTCCCGAGGGGTTTCGTGGGGCAGGGCACGGGGGGTTTGGTGCGGGCTCCG
>VZRX01016539.1:0-17932 GCA_013398075.1 Notiomystis cincta
ATCTCACTCGTGAAACATTCCCTAATTCTTTTCCCCCTTTCCCCTCCTCTGCCCAGCTGTGCCAGGGGAGGGTGAGCGAGTGACTCTCCTGACATTTGGGCCAGAGTCAAACCACGACATCACCAAATCAAATCGCGTTTCAGAGAGTTCTGTCGACTCCTTCTCTTGTAATGACGCAAACGGGGCCGAGGCCTTTTGCAACCACCCAAGATATTCCAAGTGCATTCCAAGACACACAACCCAGCCCCAATGTGCTGATGAAAAAAACATGTGCTGCCACTGCAAAAAAAAATGCTTAAATCTCCCTTCAGCCTGGGAAACTACAGAGAATTTAACAGAGAATTTATCTCTGTGCAGCGCTACAAGATACATTTAGGCCTTGAAGTTTGAATTATTTTGGACTTGTGAGCATGATACAGTGCAAACATCCTTTGGAGCCTCTTAAATTCATTGCAATATGCAGATTATTCTGGTTTTATTCCATGAAATATTTGATATCTGGTATTTCAGGACAGTGATGCCACGTTCCTGTCTAAATGCCAACCATGCAGCTCCTTTCTGCCCCTCTGAAATTGTATTTATTGATAGCAATGGGCATGTTCCACACTGAACTTTTGCCTGCATACACTTACATTTAAGGAATATTCTCATCCATTTTAAAAATGTAGAATCTCACTTTATTTTTGAAAATAAATTGAGAAATTTGCACCTGAATTTTTGATGGTACATATTAGTCCAACAAGGAGTAACTTTTTCTGAAAGATTTCAAAGTTTAAAAAGACTTTCCAAGACCTTGAGACCAAAAGTGGTCAAAACCTCAAACACAGTTCAGTCACAAGACTTAAAATATTACTTGCAAATTTAATATAATATTTTTAATCTTATATCATAAAATGCACCTTACAAATGATTCTTTTCCTTCTCCATCCCTTTTTTTTGGGTAAGAGGTTGACCAACATAACATTTACCATCTTTTTCTTGCCAGTACCCACTAAATCTACATTTCAGACATCTGAAATCCAGTATTTTACAAGGAATTATTATCCTCATCTAATTGTCCCACATGTCCTGGCCTGCAGTGGCAATTAGGAAAAGAGAGTGAACAAAATATACCTCATTGTTGTAAGATTTGTGTAGATGCAACTAAAAGCAGCTTAAATTTAAAGATTTACAAAGTTTCTTAGTTCAGCTGTGGAATTATTTCTTTCCAGTTCCACCTCCCAATCCTTGTCTTCCAGAATTTCAATTTATCAAGAGGTACTATTAGACAAAATGGCAATTTTAAGGGCACAAGGATCTGCAAATTTTGCTGAAGAAGAAATCCTGAGTAACGTGTCCTGGTCTGCTTTAATTCTACTTATTCTCACAGATCATAAAAAAGTAGAAAGAAAAATCCTGTGATTTTCCTAAATCTTGTGATGAAACAAACAGAAAAATGGTGTGAATTCAATCCTACCTACAAACTTAAAAATGAAAGATTGCATTTATTTGTATTTAAATAATAATTGTTTTTATAGAACTCATTCTGGTTTTTAGTGATTAATTAAAGGTCCTGTTTTCAACAGATGTAATTAGATGAAAGAAGACAATTAAAATGACGTATACATAATAAACTCTTCTTCATCTACACATCTCCAGTAGAAGAAACCACTTTTTTCCCAGCAAGGAAAAGATCTTACAAAAGAGGCTTGTGGCCATCAACTCTTTTCTTCCTACAAGACATCAACTCTTCTGTTCAGATGAAAATTTCACTTCTTTTTGATGGAACCTGTTTTTAAAATAGTTATTTTTGATCCAGTGAAGACTTAGATTGTGCACACACAACAGGGAGATGCATGAAAATTAAATTCTCTTAATTTAAACTACTTATAAAATAGTTGGATGTTCACTAATTTAGACAGCTATCCTAAACCCTCAATGCTTTAAGTTAAAAAAGAAAATAAAACCTAAAAAACACCTCTACAGTAAACAGCAACCATTCATACCTTCAAATCAAAGAATCTTCTCCGAAAGACTTCACAAAAAGACAAACTTTCTTCCCATATTCGTAATTCCAAATATATTTCAAATAAAAATGCCATTTTTAGAGGGTAGAAATGAGATATTTTCAATGCAAAACTGACACCTGAAGATGGGGCCTCAGCTTTTTTTTTTCCCCTCCTTTTTTATTGGCACTGAGCTTTCATCAATTGTGTGTGCCAGTTTTCAGTTTTTAAACACTAAGATGGAAAATGTATGAATTAAAAAAAAATGAAAATACCACCCCCAGTAATGAATCAAAATCCTGACAGAGGAAGGACCATCAATTGGAATAATTAATATAAACCAAATATAAATGTAAATCATGAATATGAACAAAAATATAGCAATGCTTGGGATTTGGCTCAGGCCTAACTTTGACTGCTTGCCTTATTTTTCATTTCAACTCCTGGCTGCCACTGAGGAGGACAAACAAGTTTTTTCACTGCCTCAAGTGGTTGTTTTTCTTGAAACTGTTATTGTTGATACTCTGGCATTTGCTGTGCCTTGCTTTCAAAACTTTGGCCTATTTAATGGCCCTCTCTGAGTTGGTCATGCAGCAATAAACTGTTTATTTCGGGCTTTTTGTGCACGTGCCATTTATCCTCAACCTGCAAAATACTTCTAGCACCTGTAATTACATGCAGCAATTGATAAGTAATTTATCTATGATAATTAGTGACTTTTAAAGGCTTTCCTCGGCTTGCAGGTGACATCCTGAGCTCTTTGTCACAACTCGACGCTTCCGTGGTAGCTCCCAAAAAGGGAATTTTGCCTGGGACGTCTTTAACAGTGAAACACGCAAATCCCACAAGGAGACAAGGGATGGACAAAGGATTGCAAAGCATCCCTGCCCTTTGCTTTTTGGTTTTGTACCAAGAAAATCTCCTACAAAACACCACATTCTGGGCTGAGCCCTCATGGACCGTACAAAGCCAACGGATTTTCACGCTCAGCGCGACGCCGAGAGCCACCTTCCCTTCGAGCAGAGATCCCCGTGCCCCTCCCTAAAACTCAGATCTCACTACTGCCAGCGCTCAGGTACATCTCACACCTCTCCTTCCCCGCCTCTGCAAGGCAAAGCTGGGTTTCAAAATCCCAATATTTGGGGCCTTGGAGCGCGCGGGGAAGGAACATGACCCGCTCGGCGCCGCGGCGCGTTAAGGAGCCTGATTGAACATCGCTGCTAATTAAGAGCTCTCGTCGTTTGGCAGGACCACCAGAGCACCTCCTGCACTTGTTCATGCCAGCAGCACCTCCTGCAGAAATTAACTCTTGATGAGAGCAGACGGGGGGCCCAGCTGGGTCCCCCCGGCGCTCCCGGCACACAAATGAAGCGTAATGAGAACGCTGGTGGCGACCGAGGGGAGGGAGGGTATTCGTGACCTCTCCTTAAAAAACAGAGTATACTCTTACATCGACTTAATTTTCTGTGCTGGGGGTAGATAACGCAGCTGGGGACTGGGTGAGCAGAGCTGAGAGTCGCGGGGGAGGACTGAGAATCAAAATTATTAGCAAATAATTTGGTAAGAATTATCTTATTAGGCGGGCTGAAATATAATTCTGTTCTCAGAGCTTTCAAAAATCAATAAATATTATTCGGCTGTCAGGCTACTGGAAGAAAATTTCACAACAAAAGCTGGAGCTGGAGGAGGTTTTGAGGGGGGGAAAAAAAAGCAGGTTATTAGAGCTGATTTGATATCTTGTTTCTAAATCTTTGGGATGTGTTCAGCAGTGCAGCTCTGTAATATTCAAAAGGAGCGTTCCACGTGTACAAACAGCACTGGTTACCCTACCAAACACACAAATAAAACACATCCCACTCCCCCTCAGTGTTAATACTGCAGTGTCCAGCACTGGCTGATGAATTCCTGCCACCTGTGCTGCCATTCCTGCAGGTGACCATGGTTTTCCCACCTGGAGAGGAGCTCCCTGCAGACCTGGTGTGAAGCACGTTGGAAGAGGAGTGGCAGCATCAGTCTTAACTCGGTTGTTAAGAGCTGAAGTGAATGCAGATCACAGAATAATTACCAATATTTTTAAATATTCCTATCAGCCTTAGCTCTTAGCACAGAATCCCTGAGGCTAGAATGAGTATCCCAGCCCATGGAGTCTCAGCTGTGCCTGATGCCCACCTTGTCCCCAGCCCAGAGCACTCAGTGCCACCTCCAGGAATTCCTTGGGCACCTCCAGGGATGGGCACTCCAAAGCTCCCTGGGCAGCCCCTGCCAAGGCCTGACCACTCTTTCCAGGGAGAAATTCCTCCCGATAGGAAGTTTTGACTCTCCAGCCCCTTCCGATCTCCCTTCCCTGCCCTGGACACGCTCCAGCCCCTCCAGGGCTCTCCTGCAGGAACCACAACTGGACACAGCCCTCAAGGGGCTCTCAGTGCCCAGCACAGAGGGACAATCCCTGCCCTGCTCCTGGTAATCACTTCCCTATTCCCTATTCCTCCATTTCTAATGGAGCAGCAATTAGAAATAACCACATACAGAAATAATTACCCATGCAAAGGGCTCGAGTGCACCCTTCTGTTCTAGACACTATCAATCAGATATGACAAAAAAATGTGGAAAGGCTGTGATGAATGGAAACAATCATTTCCCTCCGCTAAAAAATGCATTTTAAAACAATTCAGTCCTTGTATTTCTCTCCCCTCCCAGCCCCTGCCTTTGGTTACATCTCGTGTGAAGCCTTAATTTCAAGGTAGCTCTGTTAGAAAAATCTGAGAGAGGGCAAAAGGTATTTGCTTACTTTAAAAAGAAGTGGAAATCAGAACAGTCAGGAAATATTTTCGTGAAGTGCCCGAGCAAGGACATCTTTACATGTGTTTCACTGGCATGGCAAATACCACCAGAAACAAATACTTGGGCTCATGGACAAGAAATGTAAACTGCACATGTTTTATGGGACTAAGAAGTTCATCATATACATCCTCACTTAATTATTACTTAATTTTTTCATTCCAGGATGATTTTTACTTCAGGAAAGTAACCCAACATTCAACCTAAACTAAGAATAAGGATGTCACCCTCAGGGGTTGGTGTATTCAGAGAGCATCCACATTAATCACAATATTCAGCTCTCAGTACAAGGTTTTCCTCTGGATTAAGAAGTTGCTCTCTCTCCCTTCATATCCCAAACAAAACTCCACAACATGGAGTATTTTTACCTTGGTTTCTCCATAAACCCCCTACAGTAATTATAACTGAATCCTGAGTAACTGCAGTTTAAGACTGCACATAAATCACCTTTTAACAAGGAACTTCCACCCATACCCTTTCCATTTCCAGCAGTTTTAGGGAATTCTATTTGTTACAACTCCTCTTCTCCACCTTTTCAAGATGGGAGAAAAGGAGGAAGGGAAAGCTGCACCCTGAATCTCAGACTTTCAGTTTGGAGCATAATTATGTGTCACAGTGGGCTTCAAATTTCCCCAAACACGCCCTTTTTTCCAAAATCACC
Source organism: Notiomystis cincta (assembly GCA_013398075.1). NCBI lineage: Eukaryota > Metazoa > Chordata > Aves > Passeriformes > Notiomystidae > Notiomystis > Notiomystis cincta. The sequence continues at coordinate 5,485 of VZRX01016539.1, forward strand.
CTCTGCTAAGTGCTCCAAGCCTCAGTTCAAGGTATCTTTAAGCCATCTGCTGGTTTTGGGAAGGAGGTGACTCAAGTCTACCCACACAACCAGTCATTCCTCTGGCGATGGGAAACAGCTGGATCCAGGCTGAAAGAAGGGATATTCCACAACCTCGAAGTGTTAAAAGAGAGAACAGACTTAAAACAAGATTTCTGCACAAACAGAAGGGGCAGGGAATTGCAAAAGGAAAAATTCAGACCCTGGCTAGAGTGGCAGACATCAAAGATAGGGCCCAGGGCTCACGGAGAGGATTGAAAAAAGGTTTTTTATTCCAGAAAATCATTCCAGATGGAACTGTGGCACTCCATATCATGGCCTGTGTTAGAGCATCCTGCTGCCCTCAGCACACACAATGCTTTTCACAGTGAAAATGCCATTTTGAATAATAATTACAGTTCATCAATTAATTTCTACCAGAAGGGATGGTGACAAAACCAACTCAAAACCAGTGGCTCTTCACAGCCAGTGGGCAAATTCAGCCTGGATCCCTGGATGTCAAAATTCTCTCTAAAATCCAGGGAGATTTTTTTTTCTTCAATAACCTATTGTTTAAAAACACAATTGAAAAAAAAATACCTCAGAGGGAAAACTTCCCCACTAAATTTTGTTGCCCAGTGGCAAGGCCATAGTTAAAGGGTCGGGTTCTGGTCTGACTGGTGAAAGGTTCATTTCTTCTGAAGGCAGAAATTTTAATTCCTTTCTACATCAAAGGCAGTGTCTTCCCATATAACAACCCTCGATGGATTTCTTTCCCATGAACTCATCTGTGCAACGATTTTATTGCATTTAAGGAGCAACTTTTATGTCTTTATAGACTCTGTCATCGGAAAAGGTAAACTTTATGTGCACACAATGCTCATTATAAATCCCTCACGTCTCCTTTGCAGCTGGTTCCTCTCACACACGGACAGTCCCAGACTCCTAAAATGGGTTGGGTTGGAAGGGACATTAAAGCTCATCCAGTTCCATGGGCAGGGACACCTTCCACTATCCCAGGCTGCTCCAAGATTAAACACTTTTTCTGATGATAACTCACCATTCTTATAGAAAGTGTAACTGTTTTATTCAGTTATGTTCATAGCTAAAGAGCCTTTAAGTCACAAAACAAAACGAGTTGAAGACAAGGAATTTAGAGGTGGGGAAAAGCTGCTCAGCAGCCAACACAAAAGAACATTTAGAACCCTAAAATTGCAGTGCCAGGAGCTGCCTCTCCAGGTGATGCTTTAGGTTTTAACTCTNCAGGAACAGGGAGGGAAACAGGACCAAGGGGGCCAAGGCTGAGAAGTTCAACAACAGATGATCTAACGAGAGATTCTGCCTTCTTCTGTCTGCTGTAACTGACTCAGACACACAGACCATGACAGCTCTGAACTTCACAATATTATAAATTACTTCTCTAACCTATTCTGAATTTATCTTCAAGACATTTTGGTTTTTTTAGGCTCAGTCACAAAATCCTCAAGGTGGGAAAAGCCCTCCCAGCCCCTGCAGTCCCAGCTGTGCCCAGTCCCCACCTTGTCCCCAGCCCAGAGCACTCAGTGCCACCTCCAGGAATTCCCTGGACACCTCCAGGGATGGGCACTCCAAAGCTCCCTGGGCAGCCCCTGCCAAGGCCTGAGCACCCTTTCCAGGGAGAAATTCCTGCTGCTGTCCACCCTGAGCCTGCCCTGGCCCAGCCTGAGGCCGTTCCCTCTCCTCCTGTCCCTGTTCCCTGAGCAGAGCCACAAAAGACCATGAACCGAAATAATTTTAAACGTGAATTTCTGAATTTCTCTTTATATTAAGCTATTATTAGCTTCAGACCGAATATTAGCAGGTGAATATGGATGTTACATTCATTCCTGACAGCTCCAACACCTACATTTAAATTAAATATTCAAATTATAGATATATATAGTTGGATTCATAAGGTTCTATCTACATAAGGCAAGTTTCCTGAAAGGAAAACCTCCAAAATTAGAGCACATCTGAACTCCATAAAAGACTTCACTACACTTTCAGGGAGCAGTGCAGTCAAATTTAGACATTTATAGGCTTTGGGGGACGAATTCTACCTGAAACAGTTTGAACTCTTGCAATCCAAATGTGAATCCAAACTTTTTATTCTTGTAAAACCGTTATATGCATATTGTACTCATGAAAGTTAAAGCAGAAAAGGTGAATAGCTGTAAAATGTTTAATTTCCTGATATTTTTAATTGTGATGGTTTAATGAATCTACAAGTAAAAAGTGGATTATAATTAAAATTTCTCACGCATTTTAGTAGAAAGCACCCAGTATATATTTTAAGTTAATCCACACAGTAAAAAAAAAATAAAATTCCATTTTTGTGCTTGACTTTTTGAAATCATACAAATACACTGCGCTGTTAAATACCTAAAGCTATTACCAAACCATCAGGGGTTTGTTTCCAAATTAAAAGAGCCATTTCAGCAAGGTGCAGCTGCAGCTCAGTGACACTTTCTCAATATCTGCAATACTCTTTTTATTATTAGATGCCCTTATCCTGCTCTTGCTGTAACATTTCCCCACTGAAGCCTCCTGCCCTTTTGTGTAGATCCAAATAAAACATATGATTTATCCATAATGGTCCAACCCCAGCACATCCCACGACGGCGGGTTTTTTCCGTGTGTATTTATTTTGTTTTAGCAACGCTGAAAACTCTACAAGTAAGAGAAAAAGAAAAAAAAAAAATCAAATTACTTCGTGTTCCTGACTGCTCTCACTGCTCACTTCTGTCGGTGCTTTAAAGAGAGGCAGGATTTTTTATTTTTTTTTTTGCCACCCTGCAGGTTCCCAAAGTAGAGCTGTGCCATTTGCAAGCTGCAATTGGTTAATGAAGGTAAATTTAATTAGCTCAACTTCCTTGCAGATCCCATCAAACGCCACCATTTGATGTATTCTGTCAGAGGACCGAGTCCCCTCCAGCTGGCCGAGTGCCACAAAGAAAAGGCAGCTCTGCTCACGGCTGGGAACCGAAATGAGCTGCTTTAAGTGGAGCTTTTCTCCCATTTTTCTGAGGCTGCACCGCTCTGACCTTCCCCAAATCAATCCTCTGCGGATTAACATGTAAAGCAGTGTCGAATTAATTTCAGAAAGCGAATATGAGATCAGCCCTGGGCTCCTACAAAACAGCCCAACTCCTAAACACGCTAATGCCCCGAGCCGCTCAATGGGGAGCTGTCAATAACGGCAGGGAGGGGGTGCTTAGGAGGATTTGGAGCGTGGAGCAATCTATCAGGCTGGTTAGAGCTTTGCCTACTTCAGGGGCATGGCTAATGCATTCCTCTGGAAGTTAATCCCATTTCCAAAGGCCCTCCCGCGAGGAGCACAGAGGCCGTGCCGAATGAGAACTCGGGTGCATTAAAATTCTCAGCCACGTCACCAAAAGGCGCGCGGGGAGGTGCTGGGGGTGGCCGCGGGATGGTTCATTAAAAGTGCAAGGTCTCCGAGAAGAGCCTCAGCTCGTCTTTTCCGAGGCACCTGCGCCTCTCACAAGATCTTAAAAAGCCCCCAAAAATAAAATTAAACTCGTGTTGATGTAGATAGAGATCCTCGTGCTCGCCGTGAGGTTGAAGATCCGCTGTGAAAGAGGACGGGGGAGCCTCCTGGGAGCAAATATAAACTTTACACGGCACCTGTTATGGTGATACAACGTTAAAATTATGTTTATTTTACTGCTACAAAGAAATTAATTAGCAAATTACCACCTGGGAATGTGGCACTTCTCAGATGCCCACGTTGAGTTTTACAAATGCCAGTGATGTCAAACGCATGTTCAATCTGCGTGCCGTCATCCAGATACTCAATTCTCTGAATTTTTAATTGAATCTTGTATCTAAGTCAGCATAAATTAAGCAAAGAAACCTCTGAAGAGGCTAAATATCATCTGGGTATCTTCTGCTCTGCAAGCAGCACATCAGAAGTCTCAAAGATCTAAACTCAGAGTTCTTATTCATCAATAAAGATGGAGAATAAAAGAAAATGGGGACCAAGAGAAGACAGAAATGGTTCACACCACACAAATTCTCTCAGTCATTATCAGAGGGCAGTGGCACCATATTATCTGCAAACAGATGGTGTCAATCTTCAGGAGACAAAATCATCCATTTCAAGATGGATACCAAAAGAAAACACAAACTTGTTTGGTTATCACTGAAGTTGAAATTTGATTGGGAGAACCAAAAGCAAACCCTTCCCTTTCTGTAGGCTGAGAATCTTCTGCTGTTTTCAGCTTGCAAAGTATGACAGGAGCGGGTTAGAAGGGAAGGATTCAGCAGGAACCTTGACAAAAAAGCACAAAACACTTCTGAGACCTGCATTAAAATCATATTTTCTATTATTGTTTTCCTACTCCTCCAAGTTTGGAAAGTGAAATTCACGCCCCTCGCTCCTCATTCAAGAAGCCACATCACAAAGCTCATCGCTGAAAGCGAACCGCGTGCCACGGAACGTCCCTGGGTTACCAGATCCCAGAAGGAACCTCACGGGATGAGAGGTTCATTTCATTTGTACCCTGCCAAAATGTGCCCCGGGATAAACTGAGGCAAACCAAGGAGCTGAGCTCAGTGCCTTTCCCACAGACTCCTCACCGCCGGAGCCTCGTGCGGCGGCGGTTCCGACGCGCCGGGATTTGCTGGAGCTCCGCCGCCCTAAACTTGGGAAGGGAAAGGAATTCGCTCCCTTAGGCCAAGAGACTCTGGCAAAAAAGGGATTTTATGACCGAGATCATACCTCATCTCGCTGATTTTTAGGCAACACTGCTCGTTAAAACGCCTCCTCGACATCTCCGCGCAAACAAATTCTGGGAGCGACTCCGGGCGGGCGATTCCCACTCGAGGCAGGCAGGGATTTGGGATTTGTGCCACCACATTTTGCTAAACCCTCACAAAACTCGCACTCGGGTCTGCTTTTGTGATATAATCCTGCAATCAGCACACAAGCACCATCCTGGAGATACTTTAGGAGAAGATGGAAAATCCAAACTAATACTTTCCGCTATTTTCGACGCCGCCACAAACTGACCTACTTAGAGATGAGAAAAAAAAGTGTTTTAATGCATTTTTTCCCCCTCAACAAAAATGATGTCCATTGAGGTCCTTTCAGAAAGGCTGGGCTAGAGGAAGATGGCAGTGTTGACATTAAAATGTCTCCTGCTCTGAAATCCCAGGAAATGAACCAAACACAGTTTCCACAATGCAATGGACTGGCCTAAGATGTCCTGAGTTTAATGGGATGAGGTCTCTGCTCACTGAAATAACTCAATCAGGAGAAAGAGCCACCAGAAAAAGAGAAAAAAAGGCCATTGAGAGAAGAACAACTGAGTAAAAAGCGAAAATTAAAAGCTGATTTAGGATTCAGTCCTGCAATTAAATTTTCCACTGAAAATCCTGTAGTTGAACAGCTCTTAACACTTCCACCCAGGAAACAAGGTAATGGCTTTCTTAGATTATTCATATATTCATTACTGATATAACTTTAAAAAGATATTAAAGTGACAAAATTCTGGTAGTTTTGAACAATTTTATGACAGAATCCTAAAGAATTCTCAGTGAAGGCAATAAAACAAAACCTTGTAGCTCCAACTCAGCACTCCTTGTGCTTTAGATGTTTTTGTGGCAGTGTTTATGCTCATATATCTTTATTCATATTTATGCAGAAAGTGAATGTGCCTCAGTCTTCCAGAATTTTCAGATCCTATCCTTAATATTTTGTCAGAAGAATTCTGAAAAGGTTTTATTGACCAAAAGTAGACAGAACAATAAATGTCATTAATTTGTCCACCAGCTTCCCTTAAAATACCCCTAAAAAAGGGAAGTTGGTAAGAATTTGGCTCTGCAAAATCTTTTACATCAATTTCTTTCCATAAAAGATACCAAGCTGGAAACCACAACTTTTATGAGATGTGATTGTGAAAGAGTAAAGTGAGAAAAGCTGAAAAAATCTGTGAGAAGAAAATATGGAAAAGATTTCTCCAGGCAGCACTGAAGCTGCGCAACACAACTCCTAAAATCAAATAAAGAGTAGGTGAGAAAAAATATCTGAAAATTAGGAGCCTTTTAGTCCAAAGTTTGAAGTAAAGAGAAAGAAAAAGGAATAGAAATTAAATATTTTAATAAAATACTGTTTGTTCTGAACTTGAGGTTTTAAGGGAGAAGCAAAGAAGTAGAAAGGGGAAGAGTATTTTGAATAATTTGTATTAATATGATGAAAATTACATTGTGCACTTGAGTTAAGTCTGATATTCCCCCAAAAACTACACCCTAACCTTGGAAAGGAAGCTCATGGGAAACGCCTTTTTTTTGCTCATTGCCTAAAAGCCCCCACAAAATGTGAATTTTTCCCTGGACTTATAGAATAAAGTTGTGCTGCAGAAAAATCGGTTTTGTACACCTGGACTGAAAAATCAGAGTTTGAAGAGAATTTTCCTGCTGCAAGGAGTGTGAGAGTGCTAAACTGACAATGGATTTTTAAGTGCTAACTCTCAGGGCTGGATGGAATTAGGAATGAAAAGGTTGTGCTGCTGCTGAGCAAGAAAAAACCACGCTGACCAAGAAGAAAAAGCAGGTCTAGGAGGTACTGCCCTCAATAATCCACCCTGGAAAAATCATGGATATGCAGAAAGACTGATCTTTTATGGAAAAGGATTTTCAGTGTTACTGTCAAACAAACAAAAATAGATATAGAAAACCAACATAATTTAATTTTTCACTCTTCTACTATTTCAGGGAAGTTTAAGTCTGTATTTTAAAAAGTCTCTAGATGATAATGGTCTCATAATTTTCAAGACTCATCTTTTGGCATCGCCTGTCATTCTGCACTTACTTCCCTATCCTGGAATATCAATTATTATCAGGTTATGAAGATAAGCCACTTACAGGAAATAAACTGCCACTGTCACCATGCAGAAGGGGGTCAGCCCATCCCAGGGAGGGATATTGAGCTGCACTTGGTAAAAGCAAGGTCCCAATTACAGGAATGTCACGTGAGAGGCCACCAGGGCACTTTGTTTGTGCCAGGCCTGGCAAAAATGTCCCTGATTCCACAGGATCCCAGGATGGTTTGGGATGGAAAAGGACTTAAAGCCCATCCAGTGCCACCCCTGCCATGGCAGAGACACCTCCCACTGTCCCAGGCTGATCCAGCCCCAGTGTCCAACCTGCCCTTGGACACTGCCAGGGATCCAGGGGCAGCCACAGCAAATCTGGGAATTCCAGCCCAGCCCCTCCCCACCCTGCCAGGGAACAATTCCTTCCCAATATCCCATCCAGCCCTGCCCTCTGGCACTGGGAAGCCATTCCCTGTGTCCTGTCCCTGCATCCCTTGGGAATTGTCTCTCTCCATGTTTCCTGGGGCTCCTCCAGGCCCTGCAAGGCCACCCTGAGCTCAGCCCAAAGCTTCTCCTGTGCAGGCTGAACAATCCCAGCTGTCCCAGCCTTTCCTTCCAGCAGAGCTGCTCCAGCCCTCTGCTCATCCTGGAGCCTCCTCTGGACTCTCTGCAGCAGCTCCACGTCCTCCCTGTGCTGGGCCCAGGGCTGGGGCAGCTCTGCAGGTGGGCTCTCACCTCAGGGGGGCTCAGGGACAGATCCCACTCCCTTTCCTGCTCTCTCCTCCTTGGATGCAGCCCAGGATGCCGATGGATTTCAGGGCTCCCAGCACTCACTGCTGGCTCCTGTCCAGCTTTTCATCCCAAATCCTTCTCCTCAGGGCTGCTCCCAGTGAATTCTCCTCCAGTCCATGCTCCTGGCTGGGATTGCCCCGTCCCAGGAGCAGCCCCTGGCACTGGGAATTGTGGAATTTCACAAGGTTCTCCCGGGCCCCTTCTCCAATCTCCACTGCCTTTCCCAGCTGCACACGAGAGCCTGTTCCCACCTAAACCCAAACCCTCTCCAAAGGGAAGTAAAAAAAATCCCTGACAATGGAAAGCACCTTCCCAACAATCCCCACAGGATTCTGACACAGAAAGACAGGATCTGTGCAGAACATCCCCCAGTCCTGTGCTACAGCACATTCCCACCCTGCCACTGAGAGGGATCTACTCCCTTCCTGCCCCAGACCTGCCCAGGTAGGTATAAACCCCCATCACATAAACTCCTTATCACCCCAGTGGAAAATTTCTCTATTTTGAAGGATTGGCTGCTAAACAAACAGGTTTTTGCTCTGTTGTAAGAGCTGGAGCTGTGGGATGGATTTAATTCAGGGGAAGTGTCAGACTGCTGATGAATTGGAGAAACATTGCCAGCTAAAGCTGCTTGTTTTGGTGCTCAGTGATTAAACAGCAACACAGCCAGGCAGTAAAATCCTGATAGCATTTTGATATGGTTTATGCTGCTGCATGGAAAAAGTCTTTCATGAGTGTTGTTTAAAGCAGATAAGAACTGAATGTGCTGAACACATGGGCAGAACAATCTCTCCAAACCAGCTTAACTGGGCTGATCAGGAGCAGATTCTCACTGGTGTCTGCTGGTTTTTAATGACATACTTGTCAACATGTCACCTCAGAATGCAGCCACCATGGTAACAGTTTTAACACAGTCTCTTTAAAGAGAATAATTGTGTGAAGCACAAATAGAAACATCTTGACTCTTGTAGTCTTTTAATCCACTTAGAGAAATGCTTTTCAATCCATCAAGCAGCGTTTTCTGGATCTTGTTGAACATCTGTCCTGGAATTACTCAGAATAAAAGTCTAAGCAGGTCCACCCACGCTGTGTTTGCTGTGGCCCTTAAAAGGAGAATTTAGATGTAATACTTTTGATATTAGATTTGAGCTGAAGAACACTAGAGAGAAAGAATTATTTAAAAAAAAAAATTAAAAAATCACTTGGTTATGTAATAATGAAGCCACGTTGAAACTGCTGTGCACTGAAATGCCCAAACAGCAGCATTATTTTAGGAGGTCCCAGTGCTTGGGATCTTGTGGAATTCCTACACTGAGGTGCAGGAATAGGCTCTGTGCATTCCAACACTGCCTCAGTGTGTTACACTGATGGAATCATGGAATGGTTTGGGTTGGGAGGGACCTGAAGATGATCTCATCCCACTCCTGCCATGGCAGGGGGACACTTCCACTGTCCCAGGCTGCTCCAACCCCAATGTCCAACCTGCCCTTGGACACTGCCAGGGATCCAGGGGCAACCACAGCAAATCTGGGCACCCTGTGCCAGGGCCTCCCAACAATTCCTTCCCAAAATCCTATCCTTTCCTGCCCTCTGGCACTGGAAGCCATTCCCTGTGTCCTGTCCCTCCAGCCCTTGTCACCAGTCCCTCTCCAGCTCTCCTGGAGTCCCTGGAAGGGGCTCTGAGCTCTCCCTGGATCCTCCTCCTCCCCACATTTCACATTCCCAGCTCCAGAGCAGAGGGGCTGAAGCCTCTCAGGCTCCCTCTGGAAGTGAGGGAAGGCTCTTCCCAATCCATGAAGCAGCTGCACCCCAATTCCAGCCCCTGGCACAGGATACTGTTTGTTTCCCTGACCCCACAGAAATTCCATTTCCATGCTGAAATCCTGTGGAAATGCAACAGCACTGGCCTTTACTCTGATATTTGCTCTCTGTTAGTTAAATCATGGCTTGGCTTTCAGCAATACCAATGACTACGTTTGCTGCATCCTGAATGGTCATCTGCTAGAGAGATTTTCTGCTTAACACATTAAAAGTGGGTAAAGAAATAATTTATTTTCTTTAATTCTAAAATAAAAATCCTGCATTTCACTTAAGGGAATTAGTGCCTTAAGCAATAAACACAAGTATGCAATAAATGGCATATGTGGGATCTATTAACCCAAGTGCTTGACTCTGCCATCTGAATAATCCCCTTTTAGGGTTTCATTTTGAAAAGTTTCTATGTAAATGATTGCTCAGAGAGTTTATTTATTAAAAAAAATATGAATTAAAATAGATCTTACAGCATTGGGGTTTTGTGATGTTGTTGGTTTAAGTTTTGATCCCCTCCAAGTTCATTTTGCCACCCTCAGAAAAATTATTGGGAGAGTGAGATTGTGCCTTGAATTGTCAGATAAAGCAGGACCATGCTCGAAGCTCCTGCACAATCTATTTCTACTTTATATGGAGAAGGCAGCTCAAAAGTGTTTATAAGTCACCTTTCCTGTATTTCTGCCCTAAGTTTTGCAAAAATGCTTAATTTTGTACCTTTAATACATCCAGGCAGAGAGAATAATTCCCATTACAGACCTGCAGCAATGGCTTACAGTGATCAGGACAAGACTTATATTCATTAAAATAAGAATAAATTCAGCCCTAAACATTAAATATTTTACAACTTTTCCCAGATCTTTTATATCTCTCTGTATAAAATGTAATAAAGGACACCTCAATATAAGTTTAAAAACTATTATGTCAAGCACTGCTTGGCTAAGAGCATCCTCAATTATACACAGAAAATGAATTGTTTGGTTTGTCCTTTTCTTCCCTTAAATGCCTTAATGGGTAAGAAAGTATTTCTCAGCATTCCACAAAAAATAAAAATCAAATGAGCAGGGATTATAGCAACAAGCATCAATGTTAATTCAGAAATGGATTAACAATTACAGATTTGAAGTACATTAGCATTGATCCCCAGCATGAAATAGTTGGGATCAATAAGCTAATCTGTAAATTTGATTAATTGAGTAAATCCTGTTTACTAAAGTATTCCATAAGCATAATCTACAAAATAGAAGAAGGTGAAAATCCTGCTTTTAGCAAAAAACAAATTTCAGAGCTGTTGTATCAATGGAAAATTCTCTCATTCCAAGTTGTGTTGTCCCAAAACTTCAGCAATTTCACAATAAACAATCCAAAAAATCCTCTGGATGCCCCAGAAACGGGGAATGAGGGAAATAAAAATTGAGAGAATAAAACTGAGGGGAAATAAAAAATACAGAACAGGGCAAAAACCTCTTAAGATTTTGGATTTTGGGTTGATTTTTTTTCCCCTCAGAACTTGTCCATCCAAGCTGTACTGCTGAACAGGAAAGGGAAATAGGAAAAATTGCTGGAAATATATCCTTGTGGCTATTTGAGTCTATTTATTCAAGGAATTGCATCAAGACAACTACATTGGTTAAAAAAAATAAATCCTAGCCCTGAGTGACAGCTTTAAAGAGGGCAAAACTGTTCAGATCAAACCTTGGTGCTGAAACTGTGTCAGAAAGTGCTGCTAATTAACAATAATTGGAGCATGGAAATAACAGGGAGTGAAATATTGTATTTAATTTTTTCAGAAAAGGAGATTTAATGAAGAATAAATTTAATTTTTCTCCTAGCTGCAGGTAAGAACACTGTGTTAAGTTAAAAGGATGCAAATTGTCATTTTTTCCCTGCAATTTCTGAGTTTTGTGGTGAAAGTTTAAATGGTTTCACTTCAAAAATTATGGAATAATGGTCTTAATGAAGGTAGTTAAAAAAATGGCATTGACATGGGAAAATTAGAGTAACTCACTGTACTTCACACAGAAATGCAGCAATATTTAAATTCTTTTGTTCTGGGAGAAAAGCCCCCTTGATTTTCCTAAGCAATCATTTCTAGAAACCCCAAAATAATGGAACTGACAGGCCTTGAGACACAACAGATCCCACCCTAAGAAAATCCAGCATAAAACCCTCCCCTGCCATGACATTTGAGATCCTCAAACACAGGGAAAATCAGGAATTATATGGAAAAAGGATCCTTTGTCATTCGCTTTGTGGAAAGAAATCAGTTTGAACAGCAAAGCTTAACAGGAACTGACAGAAATAAATACAAAATTCAGCTATAATTCCATTTACAGGGTCCTCTAAAAGACAGCTGAAGCCTTCCAAAAATTAGGGGTATTCCAGGAGGCACCTGCAGTCAGGGAATTCACTGAGGTGGAAGAGGATCATTCTTCCAAGCAACTTTTAAAATATTTCACTGAATTTTAGTGAAAATCCTCGTGGTTGGAATATTCAATTTCCCCTGCAATTCCAGGGGCTGAGTTTTCAAACTCTTTCTCCACGATTTCTGTTAGAACTGGAACAGAATCTTACCTTGACTCTCTCTCTGAGACAAAAATCTCCCCAAATCTCGGGCAGGACACGAAATATTTTTACACCCCACGTTTCCTCCCAGCCAAAGGAAACCAGATGAGAAAAACTGAGAATTACTGAGAGCACCAGAGGTCACAGCTCCACAAATGCTGGGGTTTTTTACACATTGCAAGAGCTGTTTGCTCACAGAAGTGCAATTTTAGGGAAATTTGCAAGTCAGCTGCAATCAGGCCCGTTTTGTCAGGGATATAATGAACGCTACTGTTTTCCATACATGGAACCATGAAATTCCAGACAGCCAGGGAGACTTTCTACTCTCTCCACTCAAAATTGCTGCTTATTCCCTCTGCAGCATTTCCCTTTTTTTTTTTTTTTTCCCCTATAAAAGGAGCATAAAATTT
>VZRX01016539.1:20141-34244 GCA_013398075.1 Notiomystis cincta
TTTATCTCCATAAATATATAGAATATGATGACCTTGGAAGGATCTTTAGTGACCGACATGATCTCACAGTGATGTTCTCACTGTTTCTCATCTGTACAAAGAGGTGCCTGAGAGCATCAATAACTTTAAATGACTGATCAGTAATCTAAAAAATAAATCTTAAATATTAAAAAATCTGATTCTCCTTCAGGATTAATGGTGAATGGATGAATATTTGATTTAAAGGGCATCTAAAGTGGTTTATATTTAAGAAAAAATGTGAAAATGTGGAATTAGAATTTGGCTCACCCAGAGTGGGGTACTTGGGGATGGTGTTTATCAAGTGAGTTTAATATTCAGAAATATATTGCCTTAAAATGGAAGAGAAAAGGTAAAAAAAAAAAAACAAAGAAGAGAGGAATTTACTCCATGGATGTTTCCCTTTATCCAGCACAAATTTCCATTTATCCATTTGATAAATCTTTGTGGAATTCCAAAGAATATTTCCGTGTGTTGTCCCCTGGTTTAAAACCTGATGATCTTCACAGAAAACTTACATTTAAAATCAGTTTTGTGATGAAGTCACGGGTGCCAAACACACTTAAATGCAAAATATCAACTGCAAACCAGGTTCTCAATAATTCCTCTGAGTGTGAATTTACTTCACCTAAAAGTGAAGCAGCACTTTGCAAAGCCACACTGAATTCAGACGTTAAAAAAAATCCTTGGAGTTCTCACAACAGGAATATTTCCAGTCTTATTTTAGGTATAAGCATGATTTACCTGACAATTTGGATTAAATTTAGATTTGCCCAGTACAAACCAGAAGGCTGAAAAACCCAGCAAGTAAAAAAATGTGGCTTTTTCCAAGGAAACAATGAAAAAAAAAATTGTTTTAAAAGGTGAACTGCACATATTTACCTCGAGAGGACTAACCTGACTGCTTACTTTGAAAAGATATTTTAATTAGGAAGGAGAGACACTGGAAATGACTTAAAGCAGTAAAAAATGAGCCTCTGTATCAGCTGCTTTTCATAATGTTATTCTCTATTTTTACATTTATTTATACAAGTAATGAAAAAATGTCTCTCTTGCAATGAATCAAATCTATTTTCTTTTTTGGCATCTTTAGAGAAAACCTGTTTCATTACTACCCACATGATTTCAGGGGCACATAAAGAACAGGAAATAAACTGGTTTGTATTTTGGGCTTGGAAGGAATAAAAGAGACTGGAGAGATTATTTAAATTCTTTAAAGAAGTAATGGGACATCTGCACAGCCATTACAGCAACTGGGGGCTTTTTTTTAGTGGAAAATGAGCTTCTGTAAAAAACAACAGCCATTAGAACACTGTGGAGAATAAGAAGAATTTTTGTATTCTCATCTTAATTTGTCACAAAGGTTTCAGGGAAAGGAAGATGCAAAAAGTTCCTTTCATTTCTTTTTGGTTTTTTTCAATTCAGAAACCCAAGTGGAAAAGTGAAGGGCTCTCATTCCTGGGATGGAAAAGGCAATCCCAGACTCTTTTCTGCCAGATTTGCTGTGGCTGCCCCTGGATCCCTGAAGTGTCCAAGGCCAGGCTGGACATTGGGCTTGGATCAGCCTGGGATGATGGGAGATGTCCCTGCCCATGGCAGGGGTGGGATGAGATGAATTTTAAGATCCCTTCCAAGCCCAACCATTCCATGATTCCCTGGGATGTGAGTCAGGCTCGTGCCCTGCAGGGTTTGATAATGTCAATCAAGCATTAATTTAACATTTTGGAATAACCCAAGTTACATCCCACACTTCAACTGCAGCACCATCAGAACCATTCTTCTTAAAATTCCTGCCTCCCTTCCCCTCTGGAAGCACTGGCCAAAGGATGGAGCTAAAATCCATTTATTCACACCAACTCTGACCGGTGCACGACACCAGTGGGCATTTCCCAGCTTTGAAAGGACAAGAGGGATGAACATGGAAAGCTCCTGGGCTTCCTAGAGGCTGCTCTGGGATCCAACATTCCCAGCAGGAGTGCTCCTACTCCAGCAGAACATTCCCAGCAGGATTGTTCCTATTCCAGCACAACATTCCCAGCAGGATTGTTCCTATTCCAGCAGAACATTCCCAGTGAGATTCCTCTCTTTGGGAAAGGGGCTATTCCAGAACATTCCCAGCATGGCTGTTCCTATTCCAGCAAAAGATTCCCAGAGGGATTTCTCTCTTTGGGAAAGGAGTTATTCCAGAACATTCCCAGCAGGATTTCTCCTACTCCAGCAGAACATTCCCAGAGGGATTGTTCTCTTTGGGAAAGGGGCTATTCCAGAACATTCCCAGCAGGATTGTTCCTATTCCAGCACAACATTCCCAGCAGGATTGTTCCTATTCCAGGGGAACATTCCCAGCAGGATTCCTGTCTTTGGGAAAGGGGCTATTCCAGAACATTCCCAGCAGGATTGTTCCTATTCCAGGGGAACATTCCCAGCAGGATTGCTCCTATGCCAGGGGAACATTCCCAGCAGGATTGTTCCTATTCCAGCACAACATTCCCAGCAGGATTGTTCCTATTCCAGCACAACATTCCCAGCAGGATTGCTCCTATTCCAGGGGAACACTCCCAGCAGGATTGCTCCTATTCCAGGGGAACACTCCCAGCAGGATTGTTCCTATTCCAGGGGAACACTCCCAGCAGGATTGCTCCTGTTCCAGGGGAACATTCCCAGCAGGATTGCTCTCTCTGGGAAAGGGGAACTTGTCAGTGACTTATCTCCAAAGAAATCCACTCGGAAAGCGAGTGGAAACTTCCCTGGCAGCTCTGCCCCGCCCTCCCTCCGGCAGCTGCGTTTCCCATACCCCACTCTGCAAAGCAGGAGCCGCAGAAGAATTCCCAAATTGCCCTTTCCTTCCAAAGCAAGGCTCTGCAGGCTGGCAGCCCTCCCTGGGCCGGGGCTCAGCCTTCCCCTGGCCACTGTCAGAACAATCCCCCAGCGCTGGGCTGGGTGAGCGCAGCGAGCAGCAGGTTTTGTGTTCTCAACAAATGGAAACTAT
This sequence comes from Notiomystis cincta, assembly GCA_013398075.1. Taxonomy (NCBI): domain Eukaryota; kingdom Metazoa; phylum Chordata; class Aves; order Passeriformes; family Notiomystidae; genus Notiomystis; species Notiomystis cincta. The sequence goes on from VZRX01016539.1 coordinate 23,149, forward strand.
GTCCTATAAAAGAGCTTTAATGGGCAAATGACACTGGGTTTCTTTTTTTTCCCTCTGCAGCAGCAGCAGGGTTTGAGATTTTCTTCCTTTCATTTTGCCTTTTTTTCCACTCGGAACACACATTTTATCATGAATCCGAGAGGCACAAATGGACAAACCCCATCAAAAGTTGCAGCTGCACACAGTATTTCACATTATTTATTTCATATTATTCGGTGGTGCATCAGTTCTGCAAAGCAATTTTTTTTTTAAGACTTCACAGGGAAAAAAAAAAACAAAAACCTCTTACCTTCAGTGGAAAAACTTTCCTCCTCACAAAAGAGATGTTGAAGAATTTACAAAAACAAAAGTGCCAATAAGATTTTACTTTAATACCCGAGGGAGAAACACGATCATCTGCACCAGTAAGAAAAAGATGCCTGCACGAGGTGCTCTACTAATTACAGCTGCTTTGGTGGGCAATATCCCTGGTGAAACAGATGTTAGGGACCTATTAACAAAAGTTTTTCAAACATCTGCTTACAATTTTAAGGCAATTGTAAATACAGCACAGAAGGTCAATTGGGCTCATTAAGGTCTATGTGCAAATCTACTGCTGCAGGTTTCTTTTTAGCTAATACTGACTTTTTTTAACACAGGAAATAGAGTTTAATAGCAACTTGTGTCAATTTTGATTGTGATTTCATACAACAACAAACAACAATCGCATGCCCTTGTGCTTCACCAAATAACCCATTTTCCTTCCTCTTTTTCCTCTCTACCTACAGCACACTGCCACGGTTCCATGAGGTAAAGGAAAGGTTATAAATTGGGCAATTACAGGGAAATGATTGATTTTACTTTTAAACACCAATTATGGATCTTGATAGGAAATCTTCAGTTGCTGAACCAAAGAAAAATGAGTTTTGATTACAATGCATGGTTAGGAGATGAAAATTGTTCTTTCAAGTGTCAGAACAAAACACAGATGGTTCAGAAGGTCTAAAACACTGGAAATGGTGGAATGGTTTGGGTTGGAAGGGACCTCAAAGATCATTCAATTCCAACCCAAACACCTCCCACTGTCCCAGGCTGATCCAACCCCAGTGTCCAACCTGCCCTTGGGCACTGCCAGGGATCCAGGGGCAGCCACAGCAAATCTGGGAATTCCATTCCAGCCCCTCCCCACCCTCCCAGAGAACAATTCCTTCCCAATTTCCCATCTAACCCTGATCTACTTCAGTTTAAATCCCTCTTCATCAGCCTTCCTCAAACTGCAGCCATCCAGGAGCAATTTATGATGAATTCTTCCAGACAAAATCCCTGACCTGGACCCAGCAAGAGCACTCAGAACCCACAGAGCTTCTAGTGCAGGTTTTACTGAGCACTCCAAAATTCCGTAATACCCACTTGAGCTGCAGTTTCCAAGAGTGGTTCTTCTAGAGGACACACAGTGAAGTTGCTGTCTTGAGTTCCAGCTTGAATCAAGCAGGGGAAGGGGTGGCTGCTCCATCCCTGGCAGTGTCCAAGGCCAGGCTGGATACTGGGGCTTGGAGCAGCCTGGGAGAGTGGGAGGTGTCAGGGTTGGAATGGGATGAGCTTTAAGTTCCAGCCCAGAGCAGTGTGGGATTCACTGAGTGATTCTGATGAGTCCTCTGAGGTCCCTTACAGCCCAAACCATTCCATGATTTTCTGACCCTGCACTGAACCAGTCAGACCCTCTGTGCAAAGGGCTCGACCATGAGTAACCTGCAGCTCAAAGGCTTCCTCAACCACTTCCTTCACACTCCCAAGAACTTCCACCTGGCACATTCCTCTGTTATACACAGAGGAACAACCCTTTGGAATACACAAACCTTAAATATTTATATATGGATTATATTTGTGAAAAGCAGAAGGGAAAATGCTGTGATGTGGAGAGCATCACAGGATTAAAATCACAGCCTTCATACAATAAACTTCATAAATGTGATGGCAAATGCTGATCTATTAAAAATCAAAATTAATTATTTTGGAAAAAAAAATTTATAAACTATTTAAGAATCATTAATTTGAGAGTCTATTCCTACCTGTTAGAATTCACTACAGAAAAACAGGTGATTCTACAGCAATTAAAAGCTTCAAAATATTGTGGCTTGCACCAAATATGAAAATTATTCTAGTTTAAGCAATTTTTCTGTACATTTTAAAGAAAATTCATCTTAGGACATAAACACTAAAGCACCTTTTACTATCACTAGTGGTGTACAGTTGAAATTATTAAAAATAAATTCAGTATAACAGAGATGAAAGTGTAAGACTTGTAAAAAGTTCTTTATATCTGCAACCTTGAAGCTGTGTTCATATAGATCTGGAAAAGTAATATGAGTCCTCCTTGTCCAAACAAGAGCTAAATCTGAGAGCAAACATCAGAGCTTGCAGAAAACATTCCATCAATAAAACCTTGTCTTTACCCAGCTTGGCCCAATCTCAGCTCCTTTAAAAACTCATCACCCTGTCCATCTTCTCTCACCAGAAAGGATATTTTCAATGTCTCAGGACACTTTTTTCAAGCCATTTTCCCTTCAGCCAGCAATAAGAAGAGTCAAACTGGGCTGTGGATTTCTTTATTTCTTGTAAAGGAAGTTGGTAGGGCTGAGGAGTCTGGAGATTACCAGGGGTAATCTGTACACAAAACTTTTTGATTTGCATGGGTTTTATCTTCAAGTTAAACTCAGCTGAGCAGAATATCATTAACTGAGATTGAACAGGGAAGAGAATTAACATTATTCTTTGTTTTTAAAATCCTACACCTCCATTGTGGCGATTCCAGAGACTCCAGGTCCATTTGGTAGCAGAAAGAGAAAAGATTGGTGGCATAAATCACCCCATCTCCAACCTTCCCCTCAGAATTCAAACCATTTATGGCACAAAACTGATTTTATTGGTTTAATCTGAGCTAATTTGGGATATTTTTCTTGCCTGAGGAAGTGAGGGAGAAGAAAGGAAAAGGAGTAATATTCCACCATGAAAACAGAACTAGGAGCACCTACACATAAGTACTTAGGAGAGAAGTAAAACTATCATTACCACTTCCACCAGCTTTTAAAATTTCCCATTTGAATCCTGATTCAACTTCACTTCTGCAGCTTAAATCAGGATGCCAAAGGAGGAAAAGTCCTTACATTTTATTAGGAGTGAAATGAAAAACGTGTCCCTTCCTTACACTGCTTATGTTCCTTGGATGCTACTCAGTACCAGTTAATTTAAAAATAAAAAAAAAGGCATTTACTTCCAAATCAAATCCCAGCAATCCCAAAGAAACTGGGTGTGGGAAATACAAGGATCTACCCCAAAAAAAAAAAAACAGCACAAAGTTAACACTGATGATGAAAGGATTTGCTTCAGCTGAAGAGGACATAAAAGATGAAGTTCTACAAAGACCATGAAGTATTCACCAGCTCACTGCAAATTACACCGAACACTTGGTGAAGAAATCCTTGGCAGATGTCAGCAATAAGGAAGCCAAACATGCTCCTTACACTGGGGGATAATGGAACTACAGAGAGAGTTTGTTTTGGAACCATTTCCCCAGCACAGAAATCATCTGGCCTCGTCTCCTGGCAAGGCTGGCTGTACCAAGGAAGAAACAAGAGAGAACCACGACTACTTATGTGACAAGTCCACATTTCTGCCATTTACATACTTAGTACCACTCCTGAAACAAGATATCACACACCAATTTGGGTAATAAAACGTTAAGTTCTAAGAGGGACTGCGGCAGATCTTCGAAAACTCAAATATTTGTGTAACCTCTTGTTTTCACAAGTGTTGTATAAACACCACTGCAGACACGCCACCACTTCCTACAGCTCAAATCTTCCATCTCCTGGGCTCTGCTGTTCCACTGTTATCTTCTGCACTCTGAAACTGCATCCCTAAGTGGGATTTCCAATGTTAAACCAGGACCTAACCCAGTGGAATCTGGGGGATCATCTCCCCCTCTCAAAATCCAAGTTCCTGCAGCCCCATGTGCATTTACCCCCCAGATATGAGAAAGAGTGGTTGGATATTTAATGTTATAATTAAAGCACTATTAGGTTCCACTTGAGGAAAACAATGCCTAAAGATGAGACAGAAATACATCCTGGGCATGTGACCAGGCAGATAAAGCATTTCCTCACTTTTGATGAGGAATTTTTTCTCTTGTTGTTATAGACATGGATTTTTTTCCCCTTCTCCGCTCTCAGCAAGGCATTATTTGCATCAGCACACACCTAACAGGAACTAAAACAACAGATTTTAAAACAGAGGCTTCATCATCAAGCCATAATTCAGATTTGCTCTGCTTTGAATTCTTGAAATAAACTTCTAAGTTTTTAAATGAAGTTGTCCAGTGCTGTCACCCACACAGCCACCAGGTTTCATGCAGCTTACTGAGGCATGGAGTGAAAATGCTACTGACTTTTATTATTTTTACCATTTGAAAACAGCCTGGCTCCAATCCAAGTAAAAGAAATCATCTCGACAGCCCTGCTCCTCTGGTAATTACATGGTTGGAAGAGTGGCAGCTTCTTGAATAAAACCTCACAACGAGGAGTTATCTGGAACTAATGCAAAGAAGGCAAATTTCTGCTGTTATTGAGAAGCACAGGATGGTTTGGGTTGGAAAGGACTTAAAGCTCACCCAGTGCCACCCCTGCCATGGCAGGGACACCTCCCACTGTCCCAGGCTGACCCAAACCCAATGTCCAACCTGGCCTTGGACACTGCAGGGATCCAGGGGCAGCCACAGCAAATCTGGGAATTCCAGCCCAGCCCCTCCCCACCCTGCCAGGGAACAATTTCTTCCCAATATCCCATCCAGCCCTGCCCTCTGGCACTGGGAAGCCATTCCCTGTGTCCCATCACTCCAGGTCCTGATGAACTGTCCCTCTCCAGCCTCCCTGTAGCCCTTTCAGACCCTGAGAAGCTGCTCTGAGGCATCCACATCTGCTCTTCTCCAATACAAAAACCTCTGCACCATCTCACAAACAGCAGCTAAAACTGAAGTGCTTGAGAAATCTCAGACATTTGGGGATGATGGAAGGAAAGGAAAAAAAAAAATCAGGCTTTTTTCCTTAATTCTCCTGTCCCTGTAAGGCAGAGAGTCCTCCACTCTCAGCTTAATTTGTGTTCTAGTTCTAGTTCAAATTTCCCTGGACAAACTCGTCTGAGAACAAGAAAACTGAGCTCACCTCAGCTGGAAGTTGTACTCTTGCTGAGGCTGAGTAAAATCAAGGCACTGAAAGTGTCTGACCATCAGTAACTCCCAGCCAGGTACTCAGATGCAGAACCTCATGCAAAGACAGAATCCCAGGATCAGCAGGGCCGGAAAAACCCTCCAGAGTCATCCAGCCCAACCTGGGACTGTTCAAAGGACTGAAGTGAAAATACAGCCCAGGAATCTCCACTGGGGCAGAGTCAGCAACATCCTCCAAAGAGAAATCAGCTTCCCCTGAGCAGCACGCTTCATTTAAGAACATAAAGCAGAATTTTAACTCCTTCCACCAGCTGTCCTTTGTGCCTTTTGAAATGTTTGACCTCCTCCTGTGGCAGGGCAGCTGAATTTCTTTGAATTTTCCCTTCTCAGACAGAACTCAAAGAAGTATCTGGCTGTATCTGACATTAAAAATATTTTCTGTTCACTTAACTGAGTTTTCCCAGAGAATTAGACTGATGGTTCCCTCAGAAATTTTTTTACTGGGAAGTGCTTCAAAATGGTGGCCCTCACGTGTGATGTTGGCTCCTAAAAAAGGACACTTTAAATCATATTAAATCCACAAAAGCTGTCACACATTAACCTTTAAATGGTCTGTCAGGAGCAGCAGTGCCTGGGAAGGAAGTGTTGCATCCCAACCAGAAGCCAAGGAACTCCTACAGTGGGTTGTTGCCATCCATCTACCCCAAACCACAGTGAGGAAATACTGTTTCCCTGCAGGAATTCTTTCCCAAAGTCTCAGCTGAAGCACGTCAGGCTTCCCTAATTCTGCCAGAAGTGCTTGGCAGAGGCTGGAAAGCAAACAGGAGAAATGGCAGCTCTGAAACATGGGGACTCCTGCTCCATTATCTTGCAGTTTCCCACATTCCATCCTAGGTGGTGCCTTGGGTTTTAACTCTTCTGTTTTCCAGATCAGCTCTGCTTTAGTGTAGAACTCTCAAACCCCACAGCCTGTCAGCTCCTCTTGGCCCCTTCGATTCTGACAAAACAATTTCTCTGTAGGCCTCAAACCCAAGGCCTCCTTATTTCCACAGGCTCCAAAAGTGTAAACAACAGTTAAAAGGGGGGAAAACTCAGGGAATGGGATCTCACTCCCTGAAGCTGTAATTAGACAATTAATTAACCTCTAAGATGCAAACAGACCAAACTTCCCTCTCTCCTGCAGTGCCCAAGGGGTGCCCTGGGAAGGCTCCAATAAATCCCTGCCCTTTATCTTTTAACTCTGCCCGGCCTCTGCTCCAGGGCAGCCTCTGCAGGCATCAGGAGGGTCAATAAAAGTGAAAAGAGGAGAGGAAAAGGCCTCAAATTGCACCAGTAGAGGCTCACATTGGAGACTAGGAATAAGATTTTTGCCTGGCAGAGTGGTGAGGCCTTGGGATGAGCTGCCCAGGGAGGTTTGGAGTCTCTGTCTCTGGGAGTGTTCAGGAGAAGTCTGGATGTGGCCCTTGGGGACAGGGTTTGGGGTGGTGCTGGTGGCACTGGGGTGGCACTGGGNACCTCTGATATGCAAACAGCCCAAACTTCTCTCTGCCCCAAACCCCTGTGCCCGTGTCCATGCTGGGTGTGGTCTCTGTGAGGCTCCTGCAGTGCCCAAGGGGTGCCCTGGGAAGGCTCCAATAAATCCCTGCCCTTTATCCTTTAACTCTGCCCGGCCTCTGCTCCAGGGCAGCCTCTGCAGGCATCAGGGAGGGCAATAAAAGTGAAAAGAGGAGAGGAAAAGGCCTCAAATTGCACCAGTAGAGGCTCACATTGGAGACTAGGAATAAGATTTTTGCCTGGCAGAGTGGTGAGGCCTTGGGATGAGCTGCCCAGGGAGGTTTGGAGTCTCTGTCTCTGGGAGTGTTCAGGAGCAGTCTGGGGGTGGCCCTTGGGGACAGGTTTGGGGTGATGCTGGTGGCACTGGGGTGGCACTGGGTGATCCTTCACCTCTGTTCCAGGGCAGCCTCTCCAAGGCATCCCAGGGATGTGTCCAAGTGGGAGCTCCACCTGCCACAAGTGCAGTAGCCACTGGCTCTGCTCCTGATTCTATTCAATGCTGCTATTTGGGCACGTTCCAGGGGGTGTTATGGCAAAAAAATAAACATTTCAGGCACCATTTCTCAATTGCCACAGAGTTTCCTGGAGGATCTGTCCCATTTTCCCTCAGGAGAATGTTCATGGTGTTGTCCTGCTTGACTTGAGGGATTTAGGGGGTAATTCCTGACCAAAACTGGAAAGCTGATGAAATCAGACCTAACAATGTTCTGTGCTTTACAAAGATACTGGGAATGGCCAAAGACACCCAGGGGATACCTGAGGAAATCTTCACTTATTGCTGTGTGCAGAAGCAGTTCCAGCAGCAGCAGTTTTGTGTGGCACAGGTCTGGAATTCAATTAGAACCTGTTACCAGAAAACCCACTCCAATTAGGAGGGGACTGGGTCAAAGGCTGCACTTTGTATTCCTGCCTGAGCCTCCAAGGCTTTCCTCTTGCTCAGGACACAAATATTCCATCTCTAGCAGCAGCACCACCATTTTTTTGCAGTCACTTAAGTGCAAATCATCAAAATCTCCTACAAATTCAAGACTCACCTGGTTTAAATCCTCTCCATGTTATTTTGCAGAATCCCCAATACTGAAGGCTCTACAAAGTACAGATCCTACTAAGAAAAACTCACTGTCACCCATTTTTCACCATCCTCTGTAGAGTTATCTCCTTGACATTCACATAAAGTTCTGTTTTCCTCAGGATCCCCATCTTTTACTTACAGAATTCCTGTTCTACATGTGCAGCACCACAACAGAAATACAATTTAAAGATGTCCATTATGAAAGGATGCACCTCTGGCTTTTTGCCTCTGTCAGATCTCTGTTACTTGATACCATTCAACAAATTATTTTTTTTCCCTCAAACATTTATTCTGGTCCTTATTTTGCACCTTCTACTCATCACCTTATAACAAATAACATAAAATTCCCCATGGAGAAGGCAACTCATGTGATCTCCCTCAGGATCTAACAAGCAAAATTAATTTTAGCTATTTTTTACCCACTTTTGAAAATGAAATCTAACCATTCAAAGCCTCCCAAGTGCTGAAATAAAATGTTATTTTGGTAATTCTTTCAAGTTTGTTCTTTCAACACAACAAGCAAGAGCTCCCACAGAAGAAAATTCAATTTTTGCCTATCATAAATCTTGTTGAACCAGTGATGCTGAGGGAGTTATGGGAACTAAAGCATGAGGAACAAAGTGCATTTTAATTTTCTCAAATAAAGAAATCAAAGTACAAGTTTTTTTATTAACTTAGTCCTATAAATGGATGAAAGGGCTGCCTTAAAACATCACAAAACTTACTTCATAAGATTAAATTTTATCCTATAAAGGGCTAGAGGTAAAAACTTCTTTTCAGAAGTCTTCACCTCAAGTTCTTAAAACTCTCAACTATGAATACATTTCTATACCCAAGTGTACCTAAGCACATTCCAAACCCTTCTGGATAGGTGTATTTGTCAAAAATATCATAGCTACAAACCAAAAATAAATATTTTTGTTCTGGAAGCAAAGTTATGGAGAAGAAAGAAGGAATTAATTTATTTAACAAGGTTTTTCCTTGTTAAATAAAGGAAAAACCACCCTGGTTTTCTGGAGAGCAGTTCAGTTGTGTCCCCTGAAGAAAATTCAGGCAGGATTGTTAAATTCCCACATTAGGGAAATTTTATTTTCAGTTAGAGCCTGTAGTTTTGATTTGAATACTTAAAGCTTGTTTAAAACAATTATAAATTGACAGAAATAACAAAGGTGGGAAATGGCAAAAATATGACAGGCAAATTTATACCCCATTCCTGTACCAAAATTCACTTCTTTAGTATCCTTAAAACCACGCAGAACCCTCCACAAAAAGTCAATATTCAAGTGAAAACACAAGCAAATGAGTCTTGAAGCAGCAGCAGGGATATTGCAGGGAAAATATTATCCCAAGTACTTTATGGCCAGTGCTATTTCTGGCCTTCATTTATGAGCCCAATTCCACCTAGAGCTGCTGAAAAAGAAGGTTTGAAACGATGATCTGCAGGCTGGACCTCTGAATAATCAGAATAAAAGACTTGGATACACTGAAGAGCAAAATAAATAAACTGATCAGAATTTCCTGCAGGTGGTGATAAAACTTGGAGTTGATAGAGATGAATAAGCAGAAGAGATTTTCTTTTCTGCTGTGGATGGTACTCACCAATTCTGGTCTGGCAGAAGAGAAGCAGCCCAGAAAAAAAGGGAAATTTAAGGAAGCAGGGCCCAGGTAGGAGATTTTGACAAAAACCCAACATGGTTATGGACTGGCTGAATCTGAAGGAGAAAACTCTGGAGCAGAAGCAAAAAAGGTACCTTGGGAACATCTTAATTCTGCTTGAAACATAAACCCTCAGTAGGAGCATCTTCCCCCCAGGCTGGGGCAAGCAGAGAGGACACAGAAGCAGCTCCCACTCTGTGACCCAACCCCAGCTGAGATCACAGGCCAGCACTGCAGACACCACACACATCAGTAACAGCAGCACCAGCAGTGTTTCCACCCTCCAGAACGTGTTCACACAGGACAAGAAGCCCAGTATGTAAATGGAACCAGTGCTGGGAAGAGCTAAACCCCCTGAACTCTGGTGCAGACACCCCAAAAATCACCTGCTATGGGATCTAGGGGTCACATTCCCACCCCTGCTGGGCTGAGATGGAGAGATGGGCAATGTGTTTTGAAACCTGAAAAGCAGAATGAGACACTCAAACACATAAAACTGCAAACACAGAGCAGGCAAACACTTCTGCCCTGCAGCACATCCCCTGGGTGACCTTCTTGTCACACTGCAAAAAAAGACCTTCAGAAAGAGTGAGCCACTGACAGACTGAAAACAAAACAACTCATCTGCGGTTTGAAAAAGAAAAATAAAGGGTATTTCATATTACACAACTCTAATGAAGCTTTTTTGACAATTATGTGGTCAAAACTTGGTTTTTTTTTAAAATTTGGTGTTTACTGATTTGGTTAAATGAAGGAAAAACCAGGCTGGTTTGCTGGAGAGCAGTGCAGCTGTGTCCCCAGCCCTGTGCTGGATGTGCCAGCCAGCCAGGATGGATGAGCATTCCCAGCAGGCTGCTCCACAAAACTGCCTGGCATCTCCTCTGGGAAGCCCACAGCAGGGAGCCTGGAGCACTGGGGCACAAAAAACACCCCAGTTTTATCTCCAACCAAATGAATCTGTGAAGTGTCCCGTGCCAGCAGCCATCAGATGCAGGGTACAGATAAACACAGGCATAAAAAACTCATCTGAATCATCTCACAGCACAAGAAAAATGCAAAGGGAATCAGAGCACAGCTGGACTCTTGGTGTTGTTTTTGTTTTTTTCATATTTTACTCATCTCTGTAATCTAAATTTAGCTTAGGCTTTCCTTGTATAGTAACCATCACTGTGAAAAAAAAAAAAATATTCCTATTTCCAAGAGGTTTTGCTGGATATTAGATAAATGCAGATGTAGAAGAGAATCTGGTTCTGGATCCAGTGAATGCAGCCCCCATGTTCACACTTCTTTTTTGAACACCATTTGAAGGTATCTTTGTAAAGAACTGGATGAAAGATGTGTTTGAAACACTGGAAAAATTATGATTTTAATAAAAAATATTATACAGCAGTCTATTTCTAGAAAGCCTTCATGACATGAATTAGAGAACAGGGAAATAAAAGGAAAATTTATACCCAAATTGTTGGAAAATCTTGGTTTTTCACACTTTATGAGCTGTGGCAGGGAAGGTTTGGGAAGGGAAGGTTTGGGAAGGGAAGGTTTGGGAAGGTTTGGGAAGGTTTGGGAAGGGAAGGTTTGGGAAGGGTTGGGAAGGTTTGGGAAGGTTTGGGAAGG
>VZRX01016539.1:34861-69707 GCA_013398075.1 Notiomystis cincta
GAAAGGGAAAGGGAAAGGGAAAGGGAAAGGGAAAAGAGCTCAGCTATTGCTGCACTCCAGCACTCAGTAATTGTCACTCACTCGCTGGGATTTTGGGTTCCAAATCCCAAACATTCCATCTCACTTGGTTCACACTCACAATATTTCACTGCTTAGCTTGGCAAAGCATCAAAATAGAACATTTTCACCCCTCTTAACCTCTGCTATTGGCACACCAGTTTATTCAGCTCAGGCCTCAGAGACAATTACCATTTTCCCTCCAAACCAATATAATTCTGTTGTCATCAACACCCCCTGTTACAGCCCCAGCCAACCAGAGAATATTCCCTTTTTCCTCACAGGGAAAGGGCTGCAGTTTCTATCCAGCTGCTCCCCAGTTCTTAGTGAAAGATAATTCACTGATCAGTAATTTCATCTGTTCTGATGACCACGGAATGCTGAAACCTCCAAATAGTGCATGAGATAAATAACAGATTATCTGGTAGGAGCCTAATATTCCAATTATCTGCAGTCCCAAATACTCCTACAAGAACTTCTCTGTCCATGCCATGATGGAATAAAAACCAGAGGAGTCTGGAAGAGCCTCACACCTCCAGCAAGGAGCTGCTGATGACCTCCAGACATCTTGCATGGAACAGGATCTGCTTAGGGACCTGTATGGACTCTGTAAAATAAGAAAATTCCCATTTCCTCCCACAGACTTCCCTTTTCCTTCCATCCTCCTCCTCAGAATTGGACTAAAACTCTTCAGAGTGAATGGTTTCTCTGTCCCTTTTTCTCTCTGGTTTTGGGTGAGTCAATCAGCACTAAGTGAACAATGTTTTACAGCTCTTCTTGCAGACCCCCAAAAAGGCATTTCTGTACTTCTTGTCTACTCCTGCACAATAGGAGTAGACTGAAAATTAGGTTTTTCTGCATAAAACACAAGGGAAAAGAAAACCCAAACCATAAATTGCTATTTCTGCAACCTATAGCTGAAAACCAGATTTTTTTCTAGTATATACCAAGCCAAGCTTTGAGTTTCTAATTGAAATAATATTGATTTCTTCTGATTTATTGGGTTTTACCTATCAGGTAGCAACTTTCTGAATTCTTCTTACAAGAAATTAGTGGTTTTTTAAAAAACAAAGACTTAAATTCTGCAATTTCTAGTTTTAATAATCGGTACTAATTAAGTAAGCTGTAGCAACAAGAAGTTATACTTTATCCACCTCAAACATGAAATCAAACAAAACCCCAAATAACTAAAAACAACAACAGCAGCAAAAGGAAATAAAAATTACTGATAGCAGCAAAACAATGGAAATGTCTGAGGAAAACACTGAAATTTCTTTTTTATTGTCCCCTAAAGCTAAATATTAATTTGCAAACCTTGTCTAGAATAGAAATTAAGAAATAGAGTAAATTTGTCCCATCCCTGGAAGTGTCCAAGGCCAAGTTGGAGCAGCCTGGGACAGTGGAAGGTGTCCCTGCAGGGGCAGGGCTGGATGAGCTTTAAGGTCCCTTCCAACCCAACCTATTCTCTAATTTTATAATTCTATAATTCTGTGATTCTAAGTCTAAACTGAGTGGTAGCACAATGCTGACATAAAGGCAGAAAGAAAATATATTAAGATAAAAACGAGGTGGACAAACCATCTGCAGTCACAGCACTGCCCTGAATTTCCAACACCTTCACACTCAAAGCTCTTTGGTGCTTCCCTGCCACAAGCAAAACCCAAATATCCACTCACAGCTGCTCTTCCAAACCTTGGCAGAAGGTGATTGCTCTGTTTTTGCAACAGATGGATACCTAAACATTCCACAGGCATCACTCCTTGCTCACCTGCCACGGTCTGCTAACTTTAAATGCCTCTCCATCACATGAATTCTTCATGACATCAACCAGCACTGAGCTGAAATGTGCATTAAAGCAGGTGGCCACCAGCAATTCCTTTTATCTCTCACATCTGGCACCACGCTCCATACAGAGTTTATACATTATCTGTTGCTAATAAATCATAAAATCATAGAATCGTGCAATGGTTTGGGTTGGAAGGGGCCTTCAAGATCATCTGAACTCTGAAGCTTTTCCATTGTCACTGAACAGATGCAATTTAGTGAGTATTTTTTATCCAAAAAGTACAATGTGATATGTTGTAAACTGCATTTTTAAAAGCATGCAATATAAGCAATGTGTGGGATTCAGATTAGGTATTGAAGTATTATTATGACTGCAGGAAAGAGTAAAAGGATGACTGAAAATAAACCAGCAGAGCAGGACATCAGCATTTGCAGATTCAGTTATGACCACAAGCAAAGTTATTATTTAGTGTCAACAAAATAAAGTGCTCTCCTTTCCTCACATTCCCCAATTCCCAATTAAAACACAAAAAAAATAGAAATGGAACCACCAGGTGCCTAACTGGAATTCTTACCAGTCTTTAACTGCAGAAAAATCCAACCTAACCACTGAGCAAATGATCTTTCAGTTGACAATTTGACATTGGGACAGAGGAGTTTTGGGGTTTTGATCATTAATTGGTTTGATGAGCACTTCAACAATGATTTTTCTCCCTACATCCCATTTATTTTACATTAAGCTTGGAGTATTTGCTTAAGAATAATCAGTAAAACTTTGTTTCCCTTGAATCTTTATTTCCTCCATCCTGTGCCTCAGCTCCATCTCCCTACTTTTCTTCCTCATCCAGTTTTCCCTCTCCATCTCCCTCAGAGGATGGAGAGCCTGGTGATCCATTTGAACACAAATCCAGTTAAAAATATCCACTTTATAGCTCCATCCCACAACTCCTTAACGAGACAGGCCACGAGAGCTTCGTGTTTGCAAAGCATCCTGTAAAAAGCTTTTTTGGTTTCTTCTTTTTTTTTTTGATGTAAGATAATATCATCAGTAAAAACAGTGTAAAAATAGTGTCAGCTCGAGTTTACAAAATAACTCTGGACGTTCATCTGAGTTTAACAGTTCAGCAAGGAGAACAATGCCAGTAAATTTCTGGAGAGCAACATGAGGTACAGGATTTTATAGCAATCCTGGGGATCACAAAGCTGCAGTGGGGGAACCTCACTTTTTTTTACACACCATTCTCCAGGCCGTGACATTTCAGGCTAAATGATATGAGGTGTGATAAATGCAAGCCCTCGTTTGAATACAAACAGATTCTTAAAATATTTTAACTAGGACTATAAGTGAAAATAAATTAGGCCAGTGGGATTTAGGGCAAGAATTCAGATTCTGTGGGATTTTCTTAGTTTACTGCTTAAGTTAGAAATTACACAAGCTTTCAAAGTTTTTTGGCTCTGGAAACAAGCACTTCAAATTAATTCTGAAATTAAATCACTCTCTTCTGACTGGCAGCATAAGAATAAACAAAATCAGTGTATTTATGCTTAACCACCCCAGAACAGGTGCTGTGTAACCTTCCCCAAGCAGCCATGCTTTGTTTCCCAGCTCCTACTTTGCTTCCATAGGAAATCCAACCTCTCTCCTGTCTTCTTTTTTCTTTTATTCCAACAAGGGCAAAGAGATGGACATGTGCAAAATGGAAACTGGAAGCTGTGATCTAACTCTGAGTTCCTAACAAATCTGATTCTCTTTTCTCTGTGTGCTCACAATGAGTACCTGAAATCTCCATGGAATCATTCAGATTTTGTGCAACTGCAATTGGTTGTAGCTCAGCCTTTGGATCTTTGATAGAGCCCAGACTGGTTTGGGTTGGAAGGGACCTCAAAGCTCATCCCATCCCACTCCTGCCCTGGCAGGGACACCTCCCACTGTCCCAGGCTGATCCAAACCCAATGTCCAACCTGCCCTTGGACACTGCCAGGGATCCAGGGGCAGCCACAGCAAATCTGGGAATTCCATCCCAGCCCCTCCCCACCCTCCCTAGGAGAAATTCCTTCCCAATATCCCATCCAGCCCTTCCCTCTGGCACTGGGAAGCCATTCCCTGTGTCCTGTCCCTCCAGCCCTTGTCCAAAGCTGCTCTCCAAAAGGCCCTGTCCATAACATGGGCAGCAATCTGTCAATCAAACACATTATCACATCACTTGGATTCCTAACTATTATTCTGTTTTATCTCAATGCAACATTGCCAATACACTCCTGTACATCTGACGATTATTACAATTATAATGAAGAGGTTTGGGGGAAAAATTCAAATCCAGGATTTGTCCAAGGTCCAAGCTGCTCCATGAGGTTAATTAGGGAGTGGGGAGGTTGATTGATCTGATCATATTATTAGTGGGCAGGCCCTGGCACAGGGTGCCCAGAGAAGCTGTGGCTGTCCCTGGATCCCTGGCAGAGTCCAAGGCCAGGCTGGCCATTGGAGTTGGATCAGCCTGGGACAGTGGGAGGTGTCCCTGCCCATGGCAGGGGTGGAATGGGATGAGCTTTCAGGTCCCTTCCCACCCAAACCATTCCATGATTCTGTGATTAATAACACCCAGGTTTTCTATGCCATGCCCTCCTCTTTTTAAGTCCATACACTGCCCTACACTGATTTATGTCTGGCTTTGAGGTTTTAAAATTATTTTTAGAAGCATGTGACTTTATTTAAGTTCCAAGCTCATGCAAGAAGGCAGTAAGTTTGCTATTTGATGAACACAAGGATATCTTTCTCAAGGAAGTACAAATATTAATCCTTGAGTACTTCTGGGCAAGTTTAAGCTTAGGCAACATTTCCTTTTCCTAATTAAAAGTTACAATTCAAGAGTGAAATTGACAGCCATGGAATTAGCAAACCAACAGCAATAATATACACATCCTATCTTACATTTAATATTACACATAACAAGATATCATATTTATTATGGTATACTGTATTTTATTACATGTATCATATGCTTCCATGTAATCCTCCTCTTCAAAAAGCTGTGATTATTTGAAACTTCAGCTTTCAAACTTTTCACTTTATGACCAAATTCCTGTTTTAAAATGTGGGCATGAAAATAGCACCGTGCAAAACAAACCAGCAAAATGTGACTGAAACCCTGCCAGGACCATTCCTTCACCCTTGCTCTAAATGTGCAGCCTTCCAGGGGTTCCTCTCGGATTTAAGGAATTATTCCCCTCAGATTTAAGGAGTGATTCCCCTCAGATTTAGAGACCAATTCCCCTCAGATTCAAAGAATGATTCCCCTCATATTTAAGGAGTGATTCCCTTCAAATTCAAGGAACGATTCCCCTCAGATTTAAGGAATGATTCCTCTCAGATGTAAAGAATTACTCCCCTCAGATTTAAGCAATTATTTCTTCCCCTCAAATTTAAGGAACAATTCTCCTCAGATTTAAGGAATGATTCCCTTCAGATTTAGAGATCAATTCCCCTGAGATTCAAAGAATGATTCCCTTCAGATTTAAGGAGTGATTCCTCTCAGATTTAAGGAATTATTCCTTCCCCTCAGATTTAAGGAACAGTTCCCTTCAGATTTAATGAATGATTCCCCTCAGATTTAAAGAATGATTCCCCTGAGATATAAAGAACAATTCCCCTCAGATTCAAAGAATGATTCTCCTCAGATTTAAGAATGAGTCCCCTCAGATTTAAGGAAAAATTCCCCACAGATTTAAAGAAAAATTCCTCTCAGATTTAAGGAACAACTGCCCTCAGATTTAAGGAACAATTCCTTCCCCTCAGATTTAAGGAATGATTCCCCTCAGATTTATGGAATGATTCCCTTCAAATTCAAGGAACAATTCTTCTCAGATTTAAGGAATGACTGCCCTCAGATTTAGGGAAAGATTCCCCTCAGGTTTAAGGAATGATTCCTTTCAGATTTAAGGAATGAATCCTCTCAGATTGAAGGAATGATTGATTCCCTTCAAATTTAAGGAACAATTCCCCTCAAATCTAAGGAACAATTCCCCTCAGATTTAAGGAGTGACTCCCTCAGATATAGTAACAATTCCCCTCAGATTTAAGGAATGATTCCCCTCAGATTTAAGGAATGACTCCCTCAGATTTACTAACAATTCCCCTCAGATTTAAGGGCGCTCCAAGGCTGTGTTTGTGTCCCTGTGATAATGGGGATTGTTCAGGAACTTCCAGCAGCAGGGAAATCCAATCTCCCATCAGAGTTCAACACGGGTTAATTGCTCTGCAGAACGAGTATCTTTTTTTTCTGACTCAATTCCCACTGGGAATGCCAAACCTCCCTCTGCACTGCAGGCGGGGGGCCCACTCCGTTAAACGGGAAGAAAATCCACTGATTTTACACAAGAAAAAAAGAAAGAAGGGCACATTTTGCCTTGAATTCCATGGAAAATCAGGCACACAAGGTGCGTGACAGGAAAATAGGGATCTGATTGTTTGGTGCCCTCGGGAATGGTGCACGACAGGTGGAAAGAAAATCAGGGAAAATCGAGGCAAAGGAGACGACAAATCCCAATGGGGAAATCTTTCAGCAAGCAGGGAAGGGGCTGGGAATGGCACAGGACCAAACCAGTGCCAAAAACTTCCCAATTCCTCCCTTTTTACAGGAGAGGGAGGGAATGGACTCTTGGCTGTGTCACAATTCCTGCGTGATCTTTTGTTATCAGGCTGAGCTTTCTCCAGCACTGGCTGGTGCAAATCACTGCCCGTAAGTGAATGGCAGGATAAAGTATGAAATATTATACATTTAAAACTAAATTAGCCAAAAAACCCTCTGTTGAATTTAATTTGACTTGATTTAAGGGAAACAGACCTTGTTCTGTTATTTGAGCTGATCTTTAGCACCAAAGGAAAGCACGAAATACTGAATATAAGAAAACACCCTTAAGGAATGAAAGCACGGAAGCAGCTATTTAATGCACCAAATTTCTTTGTTTTGAGGATAAAAAGTCCTTCAATCATGTAAATAAATTGAAGAATGGAAGTTTAAAAGTTAGTAATAGAAGTGATATAAATAATGAAGGAATATGATATACATTTTTACATATATTCCCATATCTAGGAATGTAAAGAGCAGGTCTATTGCTCTTAGTATCTAACTTTGGATTTTAAGTAAGACATTAATCAAGCAAAGCATTCCTGTCCCATCCTACAATTTAACAAAATCAAGAAATCTGATTTTAAAGGCAATAGGAAATATTGTGACCTCAATATCCAACCTGAAACAATATTTTTGGGTTATGTGGCTGCAGAAAAGATTGAGTACAGAGTATGTGCAGTGCCTAAATGTATCTAATCTATGGAAAGGCACATGGTTTTTAAACTTCCTATGTAAATTTCCTATTTCCTGAGAAAAAGGTGCCTTTCCTGCAAGGAAGAATCCTTCCTGCACGCCATGGTATTCCCAGCTCTCCAATCAAAATTCCTGAGGGACGAGGGTGGAGGGGATTAATTTGTACAAAATGGTAATATGGGTGATAAAATACTTCTTGTTAGCAGGCTAATAATGTACCAGGAGAGTTTCAGCATGGTAAAATACCAAGATTATCATGGAACCTTTGTAAGTCTTTGGAATCTTTGGAAAGGACCTCAAAGCTCACCCAGTGCCACCCCTGCCCTGGGCAGGGACACCTCCCACTGTCCCAGGCTGATCCAAGCCCCAGTGGCCAACCTGGCCTTGGACACTGCCAGATTTTAATTCAGTATTTCAAAAATACAGTTTCAATGGAGAGTAAGAAACCAAGGTGCAAGGAATGATTAAACACAGAGTAAAACACCACAAGGACTTGAAAACCAAATTAAAAATCCCCCAGTCTGTACCACAGTTTGTCAATCTCAGCTTGTTTGCCCCTGAAGTGGCATTCCCATCTCCTTCAATTATACACTGTTTTTCCTTAACTCAGACCTGCATCAGCACCATCCATATTTCAGGTCAACTAAGCCAAGAATTTTCAAATAAAATGAGTCTTCATGCCCACTTCCCAAAATTAGAGCTGGAGTTCAGTTTTTCAAAATTCAACAGTATGAATCTAGAGAAGTAAAAGGGCACCAACAAAGGAAAATATTTTCTCCTGCAAAGCTTCTAGCTGTTTGGAAATTGTTTATTCTCAACTGACATTTTATTTAAATATCCTATTCAGAAGTTATGAAAGGAACCCCAGCCCACATTTCACTTCCACTAAAATTCACCACTTTTGTGTCAAACTTTCCCTAACAATGGCACTTTGTGCTTCTTAAATATGGGGCAAAAAGTATCCATGATGGCATTTCATACAGAATATATCCCATGCTGGCTTAGTCACGTGTAAATCAAATTTTCTGCCAACTACAATATTGAAACAGGATCTAAGATAAAGAATAAAACTGAAATTTCTACCTAATTAATTTAATTTTAATGAAATTCTCATGTAACCATTCCAGCCAATTAGGGTGTGCAGGAATATTAAAAATAGAAATATTTCTTTGTTAATCTTAACTCTTAATAATTGTGTCTCTGTAATGTAACACTTGTATCACTAGAGCAGATGCAGCCTCAAAACCAATGGTTTCATTTTAAAACCTGCACTCCCAGGGATGTTCTGAGACACAGAAAGTGGAGCTGTTTCTGCCAGGGTTAACCTGCTCAGGTGGCATTTGGATAAATATATGGAAAGAAAAGGGTTCTGAAAGGATTTCCTTCTAGAGAGAAAACCAAGGTCCTAATGTTTGGGGAGGATTTGAAATTTCAAGTTTCAGAAATAAAAATGGGAATGCTTTAAAAATCAGCCCGAAAGGACTTTTAACATGAAATCCCAGAAGGAATATTGATCATTTAAAACAACATACGACATTTTAAGGAATTTTTATTTGACAATTAGGCTGATGCCATTTAAATCTGGGTACCTACAGGTGAATTCCCACTTTGCTGTGACCTCAGGACACACAAATGCAGGCCAGGGACAGGACAGTGAACACCAAATGCCCCAAGCACCAGGCCCTGCCATCTGGAGCGCTAATGAACAATCAAGGGATCCCAAATTAAATGACACAACTTTCCCTTAGAATCTTTAGGACAACACTGTCAAGTCCAATCTATTCCCTCAGCCTCCAGAATCAATTTTTCAAACTTTATGACAGGTCTAATAGTTCCCACCTGTTCCTCCTGCCTGACTTTTGACTGGCACGTTCCCAGCCAGGGTGGAAATGCAGACAAAGGCCCCTATTAGGCTCCGGCTGTTTCTCTACTGTGAGGTTGCTCAGCCATTAAATTAATTCCAGCCCCCTTTTCCCCCTTCCATCTCTTCATTTTTTTGGGGGGGATGGAGGTTTGGGGAAGTGGAAAAGGGAGGCAAAAGTTTGGCACATACAGTTGGTGGGAGAGGTACGAGAAAAGCTGAAGTCGCCAGAGTTAAATGCTGAATTTTTTTTGCTAATCTACTAATTAAACAATTTACTTTATGACAAAGCCCATTCATTAAGGTCTTGTGGTGTCTGCATCATATTTTTAACCATCAAAACTCAGTAAAATTTGGAAGAGACCCCAAGAGTCCCTCATGCAGTGCCAGATTACATAAAGACACTGCTGCAATGTTTTTCTGGGAATCCTGAAGCATCAGTAAATAACTGTTTTTTCTTCAAGCAAAGAAATTGATTTTTCCTAAGATATGTTTTCCTTTCATTCAGAACTGCCAATTAGACACAAGCACCATGAACTCATCCCAACAAATTCATATTGTTTCCTTTGGAAGCACCTTAAAAACCTGACAACTTTTTCCCTCAATAAAGATTACCTAATTTTTGCATCAATCTCTAGAGATTTATGAAATGTTATTTAAATCTCAAGGTCCTTTAGTGAACTGCAAATTCACAAGGATTATATTATCCTATTATCCACAACAACAGCATCAAATATTTTAACTTAATAAAACAAAGGTCTTTTTGTAAGAGAAATTTAATCTAAACCAGATTATTAATAAATTAATATTTTTAATTCAAATTATGACCTGCCTAGGATCATCTTCATAGCATGATATGTAGAGCCAGGACTTGTACTTTTCAACTTACCTGAAAATTAACTATTTAAGCCTCATCATGATGAGGGAAATATTGAAGACCTACATCTGTAAGCACTTCACTATATTTGGATTATTTAATATAAAAAAGCAACTTCTAGACATATCTGAAAAACCAAGACCCCTTCTCTTATCTCCCTTGCCTTGGTAATTAATCATTCATAAACTGATCAGATTCTATTTAGCTTGATCCACAGCAAATCACAGAACTCTGAATTAAACATTTCATTTTACTGAGATGTTGGAACAAAGTTCATGAGAACCACCACCAAAACCAACTGTGACAGAAGAAACCTCTTGATTTGTTCAATCAGCAGCAATTTCTTCACAGTCCTTTCAACTCTGTGGGCTGAACATGCTGTGAGTACTAAAAATGAAGCAGCAAACACTACAAATAACTGTATTTCTATAAAATAACTCTTATCAAACCAGCAAGTCCCCATCTCTCCAAAAATCAGCTGCAGGATGGAAATCTGGGGGGAGAGGATTGGCAAAATCAGACAGCAACATTTTTTTAATGTGTGGATGTATGACCACACAGAGAATAGTTTGGAATTGAAATTTGTATTTGTATTTCTAGTTCCCTAAACTGTAATATTCTATCAAAAATTACCATTTGTAATTCTGTCACTGCAGGACTACAAATTTAATTAAACACTGTTACAATGCACCCACACTCACAGACTTTGTCTGCACATACTTAAAATAAATCACCTTTATTACTTGGAAGAAGGAATATTCTGTAACTTTTATCAGTCTCACAGTTTAGGCTCTCAGGCTGAGCACTAAAGCCATTATTGTTGGTTAACTCATCAGTGACAAGAATACTCAGGACAATTTAATCTCAATGAAAGAAAAAAAAATCCAAACCACAATTCCTGAGGTTGTTTTTCACCTGTAAAATTCATCTGCAATTTCTGCAGATAAATTAACCCTGATATTCAAAACTAGCTGCCACAAGAATTTACAGCTGCAGGCTTAGAGTTTCTGTCCTGAAGAGCAACAACTTCCCAAAGACAGTTTTTTCCATCAGCCTTCCACCAAACACAACAGTGCAGCCTTTGTACACAGACTCCAACCTGAGATTTAGTAACTGTGATTTTCCTATCACTTAATCCCATTTAAACCCTAATGAACAAGCTCCTATAAGGTATCCCACAGCTCATTCACAAGGGTCATCTGTGTGACGATGAAAGAACCTCTACCAGAACCTTAATCCGTGTTTTAAAAACCCAAACCAAGCACTGAAGAGCATTTTAGGGCAACATTCAGCAAAAGAAATGAGAGAAAACAGGAATGTTAAATTTAGGGGCAAAATCTGCTTGGTAACACTTTTCTCAAATAACAGGCTTGGAAAATGACTTGCAGGAGAGAATGTATTTCATCTCCTAAATATGAATATTTAATAAAATAAATTTTCTTATGGTGCTGTTTAGAGGAATAAAGATTAAAAAAGTTGTCACACTCAGCTCTCCCCACCCTTAATGGCCCAGTATTTTATGGATTATCAATTCACATCCTGTGAACACAAAGTTCTGCTTTGTGTCCAGTTTCTTTCTGAACATTGTGTGTTACCGTAATTAGGAAATCCCAATAAACAGAGTAAATCCAGGATGCCCTGGACACCCATCTTACCCATCCAGCAGATTCATGGTTGTTGTGGTCACCTCAGTGAAGAGAAGGATCTTTCCCAGCTTCTTGGTTTGAAGGTGCTGCTGGTAGGTCTGCAGGCTGAAATGCGGCGAGGAGAAGCTCCCCATGGCCGTGATCACCGGCATCAGCGACGGAGTCACCTCCACCCTGGGCTCACAGGACGTGACAAATTTCAGGGACACCTTGCTGGATGCCCTCAGCCCTTCAGAATCCACATTTCCCTCCAGCCACTTCAGGAAAGCAAGATGGATCTCCTGTGGGAAAGGGCAAGAAAAGGAGAAGCACAGATCACTCAGTGTGAAGACACACAAAACCGTTTCTATTCAAGCAGTTGTCTACTTCGAAACAGGGAAATTAATTCTGTTTCCTCGTCAAAAAAATAAGTTCTGCTGCTTGTCCTAGTTCAGCCTGGCCTGGCTACTTGGCACTGTCCTCCTGGACTTGGGAGCACGCTCCTTTGCAGATTAATTAAGCACAGTTTGAGTCCCTAGCAGGGTTTGTAGTGGTCTTCCCACATCCTGAAGCGTGGAGTGCACACATCCATCTGCATCAGGCAGGTTTCTCAACGTGCTGAGAGGGAGAAGCCCTTCAGGCCATCACTAAAACTCGATTTAAAGGCTAAACCTGCAGTTAAAAAAACCATTTCCTGATTTCTCAGTGCAATATCTGCTAAAATGGCTCAACCTTCACCTCAGGGGTGATTTACTACTCTTAGTACTCATGTGGTACCACCCTGAAACAACTGCTCCACATTCACTCTTTGTGAAGATACCTAATTCTGCTTTGAGAGGTTTGATATGAAATGTTTGCCATGTCTTTAGCCACAGCCACAAACACTGATCCTGGGACTTCTTCCTGCTCAGTGTGCAGCTTAAATCTCTAAGAATCAGAAAAATTGTGGTTTCAATTTGACTGGAATTAAGGCACTAGTGATTCTTGCCCCCCAATTTCCAAGACCAAGGGATGTGATTTTTAAATAAAAAGGTTCTAACCAAGCACAAACCCCTGGTTCCCATCACTGCTGTACCTGGGAACTGGAATACATTTCCTAGGTGGGTGCTGAAGGCAGGATTAAGCTCTCCTGTCCTTGAACAAGAGATCTCTGAGCTCCAGTCCAACTCTGCAAAACCCACAAATCACAAATTAAGAGCAAACTTCCCATAAAGAGTTATCTGTCCAGAGGATGACTCCTCTTTTCCACATCCCACTGTTGTACCTGAAGAAGGAATGGGAGAAGTGCTCCTGTTCCTAACACCTTCCTCTGGATTTTCTACCCCCAGACTGCTCTCAGATTTCCCAGACGTTGCAGCCTGGGCTGAGTGTCAGCCCTGCAGCACCAGTGGCAGAGCAGGGCACAAAGAAAGGAATAATTTTTCCCAAATTCCACCAGGCACTTTGTTCCAAGCCCCAGGACAACCTAAGAGAGCCTCAGCAGCTAAATTTTACTTACAGTGAAATTACTTCCCATTTCTTGCTTTCCTAAAGTTCCCTCTATTTTCTGTCTAAACTCTTGGATAAAATTTCTTTAAATATTTCCTTTCCTCTCCTTTTTTTTTTTTTATTTTTTGCTATGCATCATAAATGATGATGTGATGATGATGAAAGATTTTGTGAGCACTTCTTGGACTTGCACCTTCACTCAGTGTAACACCAGAGCTCTGACAGACTAAATAAATTCCTTACACATTATCCTACTTGTTTTACATACCCACAGTAACTGATTGGCTGTAACTGATATTCAGAAAAATTACAGCTTTCATTTCTGTCAGGGAGAACATGGAAAAACTGTGCTTAATAAGAAAGTGTTTTCCTCTTGCTTTCCAAACCCAGAAATTCACTCAGCAGAATTGGATGTGCGAGTCCTACACAGAAATGTAATTTTAACTCACCTAAGGATGGCTTTACAGTCTTACAGAAATTAAGTTACAAAATAAAGGTGATTAAAGTGTGATTATATTGTAAATAAATAAAGTGCTCCAGGCTGTGTCAGAAAGTCTGACGTGTTTTTGCCACAGAGTATTTTCTGAAAAGAACAAAACTGCACCTATTTCTGGGTGATGTTCCATCATTATAAATATGCCACACAATTCCAACCATTCACCCTCCTGAGTATATTATTTCAAGTGATTTTTCCCCACAGATTTCAGGCAAACTTCTTGATTTCACTGCTTCTAACACATCCTGAACCATTTAAGAATTCTTCTATGTGTATAATTCTCAATTTTCCCCTGTAACGCCCACGTGCTTTTCGAGCTGATCAAAAATATAAACACATAATCAAGGATGGGGATTTTTACAAATTCCTGAGAAGATGTGGGTTTACATGTTTGACAAAGTTTCAAGTGCTGGTCAGAGTAGAAAAATTAATTTTTACTGTAAGAACTTCTTTCACACAAAGAAGGAATAGGGAGTTGTGCTCCCTACAATTATCCTGGCACAGAAAAAACAACATTATTCCGTAATGAAATAAATTTAGATGCAAAGTCAGGGTTAATTTCTGCTGCAAGCCCACTGAAAAGGAGTAAAACCATGTCAGAGCTGTGTGCTCCAAGCCGAGGCTCCAGCTGGAATTCCCAAACTCTCCCAGTCCAGCAGCATCCGCCGTTCTGCAGCAGCCTCTGGTGGCCACTGGCACGGGAAGTGCTGGCTCAGGAAGCCCCTGGACACCTCTGGGAGCAGCCCAGGAATGCAGCACGAGGGCAGGGAGCAGCCAGCCTGCTGGGCAGGCTCTCCCTGGCACTATGGAAACCCTGGCAGGTGCAGCTCCAGGTTTGAACCCACTGGGGAAGCCCAGGAGCCGCAGCTGTTCCGGGCTCGGGCTCTGGCAGGATCTGCAGCCACTCCCACACCACACCAGGGAAAATCTGCATTTCCCAACCTACCAGCCACACACTCTGTAAAATTTCACACCTGAACTCCTCCCAGGGTGGCATAGAGAAATTCTGAAACTGGTGTTTATCAGGTTTGGGCAGGGGAGCTGAAGTCAAGGCAAATTTCATTTTGCAGAAATGCAAAATCCCAACATGGGTTGGGTTGGAAGGGATTTTAAGGATCATCATTCCCACTCCCTGCCATGAGCAGGGACACCTTCCACTGTCCCAGGTTGCCCCAAGCCTTGTCCAACCTGGCCTTGGACACTGCCAAGGATGAGGAATCCACAGTTTCTGGGCCTCCTCACCCTCTCAAGGCACAATTTCATCCTAATACCTAATTTAATCCTGTCCTCCTTCATCCTAAAGCCATTATTTCCCATAAAACTCTGATTTTTTTCTTGCAATCACACTTTTCACATGTACAGTCCCTAAGGCAAAGGGATTCCCTTCTTTCTCAATGTAAAACTGAAATTTAACATGTCAACCAAACAACTTGGTGACAAAAAGACTACTCAGCTTTTCACAGCTAAAATATTCATCTACAAGTTTAATATTTATAAGGAGAAAATCTTTCCACCCATAAATTTAATGGTAAAAAATGTATTTTCAATGCATTATGAAAAAAACAGTCACCAAAAGTAGAAAAGCACAGCACCAAAAAAACTACCTGACACCTCTCACCAATAAATTCTCCACACTCCAAAGCCCAATTTAAATCTTTGAAGAGAAGCAAGGAGAGATTGGGAATTTCCAAGCACTGATCTGGTACCCAGGGACACACCAGAAGTTTCATTGTCAGACTGAGAGCGGCACTGAAGCAAAAATTCTGAGCAAGAAGGGAGAGGACACGAATTCCCCAAACTCCCAGAAATACAAAGTTAAGCTACTGCACACTCCAGACCCTCAGCTCCTCCACTCACCAGCACAAACTGCTCCTTGTGGCAACTGCAGCACAAAGAAAGAAGAGCAAAAGCTGTTTTTTATTTATGATTTCACATCTGCTCCCTACGGTTTTCAGAGTTTGGTCAGGTGTGTGCAGAAACTGCTCGGGAACAGAAGTTTGCTTTTGCTGTTTAAAATCCTTTTTCATTTCAGAATCATTAAGTTTCACTTCTCCCCAACGCTCACTTAAAGAGTTTGAGGTTGAACAACAGGCAGGGAAGAGGGAGACAAAACCCAGCTGCGTAGGGACCCTTCTCTGTTGTAGGATAAAATAACACCAAATTACAGCTCCTGATGGAGAAGATTTTATTTGCACCTGGGCTCTGTCAAACAATGAGAGTTATGCACCCAGCACATGAACTCCCAGTTAGGATAGTTGAAAATAACCCTAAATCCAAGACTTTATTCTTACAATCTGTTTATACAGGCAAGGTTTGGATGTGATTTCTTATTTTTATCTCTGTGTTCAGGTCCACACGAGGATAAATAAAAATCTCTCTCCCTGGGCAGGTTTGGGAGCTGCTCTTTCCTCCCAAACTCCAACGATGGGCCTGAAACTCTCTATCAATGGAATTCTTTGTTAGGACAAAATTCAGTCACAGCCTAAATTCATTTGGTTCCTATTAAAAACGTGGAGGCGAAACGAAATGAAAGCTAAAAATACAATGCCATAAACCAAACATTTTCCATCAGCTCCCTCCTCTCCTGTCAGGGAAAAGGAGATGATTTGAACCAGGGATGCTCTACCTGAAGACTCAATATTGGGGTTAAAATATTCTACTTTGGCTGTGCTTGTGAAGCGAGGGAAAAAATTCACTTTCTGGACACAGAGAACATGATTTAAAAACTTTTTTTCCTTCCTTTGCATAAATTGTAATTATTTCCAATTAATTACCTATGAAATGAGTATTTCTGCCTCATTGCACTTGATAAATTTGCAGCTGATGCACTGATTCATATCAGCTGATGGAGTGATTAAATCATTTTTATAAATATATTTGTTTGTAAACTGAAAGCAGTTGAGGATTGCACAGGAATAAAGCATCAAAGTTTTAGAGGAGCCTGTTTGGAGCAAACCCCATTTCTATGGCCTTCAATATGGGTAAAATCTGCTTTTTTATTCTCAGAACTGCCTGTTCCCCAAGGAGTATTACACAATTCAAATGGGATCTCAAATGTATCTATTTCATCCCTATGGATTCTCTATTAGCACTGCTAGAAAAGGACGTATTTTAATGAAGAGTTGGCCTTTGAGTTCAACTTGAAATATAAAAATTCACACACACACA
Source organism: Notiomystis cincta (assembly GCA_013398075.1). Taxonomy (NCBI): domain Eukaryota; kingdom Metazoa; phylum Chordata; class Aves; order Passeriformes; family Notiomystidae; genus Notiomystis; species Notiomystis cincta. The sequence continues at coordinate 51,540 of VZRX01016539.1, forward strand.
CAAAAAATCTCTCCATGTCCTCCATGCCTTACACAGCTTTGCTCAACAGCTCTGCAGGTTTCAGGGTGTTAAATTCAAATTAACCACTGGAGAGCTTCCATAGCATCTCTTGGATCCAACAGAAACAACATTTAACACCAGCAAAACCAAAATTTAAAAAACTTATAATATATCTAACTATAAAAATATATTTATTTACAGCTACTATCTCTATTCATTTCAAACCCTACCATGTCTATATTACCTTTTAATGAGGCTTTTTTTTTTAAGTTTACTACCTCTATCTTTCATTAAAATGTTTTGTTTTCCCTTAAAAGCAAAGTACAACGACTTTTCCTTTAGAAAATTTTTGAAGAAATGGGAGGAAAAGGAAAAAACCAAACCACAAAAATTTGATAGAAAGGAGGAAAGATCATCTCTTGGTGATCACAGAGAAGCTGGAGAGGATGAAGAACAGGTATTAGATCTCATGTAATAGTAATAATAATTAATAATAATAATAATAATAGTAGTAATAATAATAGTAATAATAATAATTCTATAAATATATTGTTGGTGCTATTGTTATTATATTACTATTACTATTATTATTATTATTACTATTATTATTACTATTACTATTATATTGTTATTGTTATTGTTGTTATTATTATTATTTCTTCTTTTTCTTCAGTGCTGATGTCATTAAGATTTAATAACATTCCCAAACTGCACATCCACAGCTGGAGTCCTCAATGTTGCCCTTCCAGACTTGAAGATGGATTTTGTAACAACAAAGAGAACAAACAGGAATTTTAAACACAAACCCTATTTACAACACATTCAGAATCACAGGAAATACATGAAGTACTCAAATTAACCCAGTTTTTAGGAAGATTTTTGAAAACTCTTTTTAATAGTAATTGTTTACAATTAATTTCAGGCCATTATTTTAGCTCACAGGGTATAAAAACCTTGAGGAAGGAGAGAAATCCCCATTTCTCCACTCCCTCCTTTCCCCATGGCCTGAAGAACTTCATAAAGATTTTATTGTCCTACAACTGAGGCACAATTTCATTTCATGTTCTCATGAACTGCAGTTACTTGGCTGGTACGAGCTGCACATTCCCAGGATTCTGCACAGCCTGGAAATCTGTTTCCTTTTATTAATAATATTTTTATGTTTCCTAAACTCAGACATGGTGCAAAGCAGGAGATTTTCACTGCACAAAGCATAGAAGAACATTTAAAAAGATGGCTGGGTTGGTAACTTTTTGAATTCCCCAACCAACCTGACTTTTGGGAGTCTCCAGAGGTTTGGGTGGTTATTGAGCTGGAGAGAGGCAGAAAAAGCTCATCATTTCTCCAAGATCATTCCAGAGACTTATTTGAGTGCCTTATTTTTGTCTCCACTGTCCAGTGTGTTTTTAAAAACAAGTATTGCATTACATAAACACAGGGCATCATCTCAGCAGGAACAGCCACGGATAGAAGTGGATCCATTTTCCCAACTGATGTGTGCAATGCTTCAGCCAAAAAAGGAAAAGGTTTTTAACAAAGTGCTGCAAGGTATCCTCATCCTTTTTATTGCAGCCCCGTTGCTTTGAACACGAAGCATCTTAGATTTCAACCCATTCCTGGACTACACGTCCAGCAACTGCTCATAAATCCCTGCCTAAATCTGAATCCAAAATTAAATTTAGCTTTAAAAAGCACCGTGTGCAGGCAGAAAATTCATTTACCCAACGTGCAGCAGCCCATCCTGGGAAACAGGCAGCAGGGCCCAGGTCAGCATTCAATGACTGATGAGAAATAAGTCCTGGTGTTACTTTTTGTCGAGAAAATAATGTAAAATGAGAGTAAAGAGGTTAAAAAATAACACAGAAAGAAATGAATTATGGTCTTCCCACCGAGTTTGTTATATCTGCATCTCTCCTGGCTTTAGAAGAGTGTTCCACATGGGAATTGGGATGCCAGAAGGGACAAGCAGGATGGGAAGAGGTGCTGGAGCTGCTGCAGCTTTGCTCAGCGCACACCAGAGCGAGGGGAGGAACCAGGAGGAGGCCGTAAGGTGCATCCCAGATTTTCCTTCCCTTCCTTCCTCAGCTGCAGCAGAACAGTCTGGAAACAATCTTCCCAGCAGCTGCTCTCATCAACAAACTGTTTATTGTAAGAAAGTGGCTGGGTCAAAGGCTAAACGTCATCCAGAGCTGAAAGCGTAGCTGTAAAAAAAAATCCAACAAAACAAAACAAAACAAAAATCCTGGATTTTTTTTTTTTTTTTTTTGCATGTGGAAAAAAAGCCCATGACATTGGGAAGGGAACCATATTCCATCTGAAAGGCCAATAGGCTGCTCAAATAAAAACTCCTTAATTTGATGGAGCAGAGTTTAGAGCTCTGCACTCGTTTCTCGTGCTGATTCTGAGGCCTGCTCGAGTTTCTGCTAAAACCAGAATTTGCAGCTCAGGCTGTGTCTCGTGGTTTAAAAGAGTGAAAAAGGAGTGGTGTTAAAAGATTCTAAAATGGTTTATTAGTGCTAAGTCAGCCCCATATCCACACACAACAACAAAACAAGGATCCTCTCATTTATCACAAATGCGCCACCGACGCCTCACGCAAAATCCAACTTTAGGCTCAGCACCAGCAAATAAAAACATTTTACCTTAAAGGATACTGAAACCCACAGGACAAAATCTCCTTTACCAGCTTTGAATGTCAGAAATTAAAGGGTGCACAAGCAGCTCTGAGAGGGGAACTGGTCCCACAGCAGGGCTGTAACTGGGACAGGTTTGCTGCCCCTGCCCATCACTGCCTTGGAGGAACAAGGTCCACCTTTGACACAGCATCACCAGGGAACACTTCTGATGAATCTCAGAGCTGCCAGGTGCTGATTTATCCTACCAGGAAAAGGTGTGAGGAATTACAGGCTGGGAGTTTAATTCTTCCTGACACCTACTTTGTAACAAAATTGTTGTTATTTTTTTTTTTTCTGGAGGAAAAGCAGACAGTAAATTGAGCCTATGTCCAACTGGGTTAAAAATAAGCCTAGGGAAACCAGGCAGAAAGGGAAAGGCATTCCACTTTTACCCTAAAATCTGAGCATTATGCATATTAAAGTGAGCTTTTGTTTTGCTTTGTTTTTTTTTTTAAATTATATAATCAAAGTCATGTTTGGAGGAATAAATTAAGATATAAATCTAACCTTAAATGCTGTACACATATATATTAAATTACTCTCAAAAGTATTCTGTATGGACTAGGAAAAAAATACAGAAGAATTTTGTTCTCAGCTAATAAGGCAATAAATTAGATGCAATATATTCAGCAGCTAAAACTGGCTCTCTTAAACAGCTATCACATAATACTATTTTTATTTGGTCCCAAACTTTTTTTTTTTTTAAACTAACAACAAAATTGTTTGTTGAAAATCTTGGAATTAGCAGTAGAATGAATTAAGTAAATAAAACCTAAAGAAAATATTTTTTCTTTGCACTGATAACACACAATTCTCAGCTGAAGGTTTTCCAGCAGGTTTGTTTTGCCTTTCAGCAGCGTTGCACACATCAAATGTGAATGAATTTAGTGTTCATGAATATGAAATATCAGCACAGGAGCCAAAGATTCTCCTCCTAGCACTGCAAACACGCTTCAAACTCCAACGACAAGCCTTCAGCTGGACCTCATTTTTACCTCTTCTGAGGGGAAAGAAAGAAAGAAAAACCTCCCAGCTCTGTCCCACTGGAGGGGTTTTGGAGCTAAAGAAATGTCTGTGAAATATTAAGGTGAAACCACAGCACGTTTTCACACGGGGATTACAGAGCTGCCCCGTCCCCAACGCCCGTGTTCAACCCAGAGCGTGGATTTTATGCTCCTTTCTCAAGCACATTCAGCTTGACTGGGTAGTTTATGAATTACAAAAAGAGCATCTCAGAAAGGAAGAATTTTTTGGAAATTATACACTGTAATGGCAACTAATGGTTTGTTATCCTGTTGGTCTGTTACCCTGCTCCAAAGACAAAACTAGTTAGCACTAACTAACTTTCATTTAAGATCTCTTTGTTAATCAAAAATATTTTTTAAAAAAATTAACATGACAGCATTGGATTAATTTTTTTTAAAGTAAAAAAAAAAGTAATTTAAAAAAAACAGTTAAAAAAGGTAAATCTGCTTTTTATTTAGCAGAGGATCAAAGAAGCTTCATGCTTCAAAAATACATGTATACATATACAGCAATATAAAACTTGGACAGCAAATGGAGAACCCTGAAAGAAACCTCACTAAAGTCCAGTTTATGAGAAATTAGTAAGTTTTTTTTTACAAAGCATAACTGAAAATACAGTATTAAACATAATGTTCACACAACGCTCAGTTGTGAGAGTGGAGGATACAAATTCCATTTACAGCTATCCCAGCTGGGTGGTTTTTAACTTCTTGTAATTATCTTCTCCTTTTTCAGCCTCTGCAGATTTAACACTTTCTCCTGCTGGGACTGAACCTTGTTCAGAGCATAAGGGGATAAAATATTTCCCCCAGAGGAAACCCAGGAAGATGGAGATCCAATCCTACACTGCACTTTGGATTTAAGGCTCCAAGAACGAGCTCCGTAAGGAGCTGGAAGTATTTCTGCAATGGGCAGGAAGAAATGGGGCAAAGAAATGCCCCAACCTGAATTTGTCCCTGAAAGCTGAGCATAAAAACTTATTTAACCCTCACAGAATGCCTTGGGGTGATTCTGTGACAATCCTGTATTCCCCATTGCCTGCTTGAAGTTTTTTTGTACCTTTAAACTGCAGCCAGGAGGACTCTTCAGAGCAGTTCATTGACCTTGCAGATCGAATGTTTACAGATTTTTATCTGGCTGGAGACTTTTCTGCTGGTTAGCAGAGAGGAGAGTTTGCTCTCAACCTTTCGGCTTTCAGCTGGAGAAGGACTGAGATCTGGCTCAGCAGATTCTGTCCCTTTTTGGACTGTTTTTGGCTCGTTTCTCCATCCCAGACCAGCTCACCATCTCCGGGACACTCGGTGGGACTCTGCCCCAGACCCGGCGGGGCTCAGCTCTGCTCAGGCCTTGGACCTAAAACCTAAATGAAAAACCTGTGGGAATCCACCAACCTCCGCCTCTGGGATGGGAGGGGGCTCAGTGTCCTTTCCTGCCCTGTGCCTGGGGGAGCTCTCTGTGTTAAATGAACAGGTTTTTTCACTTTCATTGGAGAAATTCTTTTCCAAACCTGTGAGGGAGGGGCTGCTGGGACCTGCTTGCCAGGCAGACAGGGGAGAGAGAGAGAGAGAGAGAGGCTCTTTTTGGGTTGTTTCCTCCTGGATTTGTGTCCAAACTGGCACAACAGAAATAAGGCCAAAATTGATGGAATGACCCCAGGGTTTGCCTCAGGTCAAACTGATGCCTGCAGAGGCTGCCCTGGAGCAGATGCCGGGCAGAGTTAAAGGATAAAGGGCAGGGATTTATTGGAGCCTTCCCAGGGCACCCCTTGGGCACTGCAGGAGCCTCACAGAGACCACACCCAGCATGGACACGGGCACAGGGGTTTGGGACAGAGAGAAGTTTGGGCTGTTTGCATATCAGAGGTTAATTAATTGTCTAATTACAGCTTCAGGGAGTGAGGTCCCATTCCCTGAGTTTGCCCTCCACTCCAATGTTGTTTCCATTTTTGGGGCCTGTGGAAAGAAGGTGGCCTTGGGTTTGAGGCCTACAGAGAAATTGTTTTGTCAGAATCAAAGGGGCCAAGAGGAGCTGACAGGCTGTGGGGTTTGAGTGTTCTACACTAAAGCAGAGCTGATCTGGAAAACAGAAGAGTTAAAACCTAAGGCATCACCATGAGGCCACGTTTGGATTTCCACACCCAAAGTCCAAGCCCGGGACTGAAATTCGGGATTTGGGGAGTGACTTTGGGAAACGAGGCACCTCAAGAACCAGAGCAGGACAGACCCAGGGCTGAGGGTGAGAATTGTTCCACACAGCCAAACACAGGCAGGGAGGAGCATTTCTGAGTGTGGCCCGTTGTTTATCCCCAAGGATTTTGGATTCCCTGGATTTGTTCCCGAGGATAACCACCTGTGCCTGCCCTGCAGATATCTGGGATCAGGAGTTAGCCCGAAGCGCAGCACTTCACGTGAACAGAGCCCAAAGAGAACTCAAACTGACTGAAATCAAACCACAGTCCCTGCAAACACCTCCTGCTTTCGTTTTCTGAGACTCCTCTGAATTGCACGCCTAAAAAAGATGATTTTTCACACTAAAATTTTCTATCAATCCACGCAAGGATTCCCCTCACTTCATTCTCTCCAGGTTTCCCACTTCAGAAATGCTTTTATTTCACTCCTTGCTTTTGTAAAATTGTCCTGACCTTGGCTCTTTTTGCTTTTTAGTGGCACAAAAGGATCCAAGAGTTTAAATTCTACTACAAATCCACTCCAAAGATAAATTTTTAACTGATTAAATACAAACCACCTTTGTTGAACGTCATTATATTATAATAAATAGTTCCAAAACGAAGGGGTAACTTCTAAAAATAAATTGTCCTGAAGGAAATAGTTTCAGGGATTACTTCAATCAGTACTAACATGCAAAAAAGAATGGAGTTTAAAATGCACTTCCAGAATAGTTGCACACAAACTACTGCACTCAAACCAGACCAAATCTACATCAATACGTGACATTTTGTGATTAATTTATCCTTGATTAAATAAAGATACTTTGGATCTGTTTCTTGAACATAATTGCTGGAGAAACAGGAGACGGTGAGCAAAACAATTATTCTTTAATTTTGAATTTTAAGTTTGATTTGAGCTTTCAGTTTGTCAAACTAGTGGGAAAAAAATCAGGATTGTGACGGTGGCTGTGAAAGTTAAATTCTACCAGCAAATTCCTAAATTCTTCCAAGAGGAAGAAACCTCTTTTAAAGATGGAGAAATTGTTCTGTATAGAGCAACAAGGGCAGCAATAACTAAAATTAAGTTTACTGTAATTTGTTAATCCTGGGCTGCTAATTAGACAGAGTGAATTGTGTAGGATAAAAAAAAGCTTGACAATATTTAGAGAAAAGTCCATTTCCACCTTCCAAAGTGCCACAGAGATACCAAAAACAAAGCATTCTCTTTTCTGTCTCTTCAGAAATACCACTGGGCTGAAACACCAAATCCAACATTTACCCTCCCACACGTTGCCTTTTCTGTAGAAAGAAAAACTTCCCATAATTATAAAAAGCCCTCAGCTATGTTAATTTAAAATAATGACAGAAATATTCTAAGTACAGCTTTAAATGTTTCCAGGTATTTCTAACAAAAAACTTTGGAAATTCAAACATTGATTTTCATTTGCAGCTCGTATTGCTCATGGTAACTTTGGGAAAGTGCCACTCTCTCTAAGGAAGGAAAAAATAAAACTTTGCTTTCATCTACTGTATTTTTTTTCCATCAGCAAATAATTGTACTACAACACCAACACCTAAAACACGGTTAAAAAGTGGAAAAGTAACCAGATAAAAGTTCTCTCTCAGTTCCTCACTAGTCCTAACACCAACAAATCCATCTTGGAAAGAAGAAATGTCTTCCAGACCAGAAAAATGCACGGGTAATTGCTCACTTCATGTCATAAGTTCTAAAGTCAAAACATGCCAGATGCAATTTTTTATTTAGATCTTGACAATCGTGCATCAAAACACAATTTTTTTTCCTTATCTTAGCAGAAGAATTTCAGAAATCCCTCCTGGAATTAATTTTCCTTGATTATGGAAATGCTGAGCAATGCTCCTACAAAATAATTCTTAAAACTCTTGAGGATCTTAAGATGTTTTTCAGGTCCTAAAACCTGACTTTAGTCCATAGGCAGGGAGCATCCAGGCACAGCTCTTCACACTGAGACACTTTCTCCAGCTGAATGCTGCTCTTCCTTTAAATTATTTTAATAATGAGACCAAGGTAACTTTTTCAATTTAAGTTATGACCTATTCATCAGCTGAATGGTAAATTACAAAAGAAATTGTGATTCATTTCTTTGTTGCAAGTGTAACATCAAGAAACTATCACAAAAAAGGACCCATAAATGAATTGTTCAGTAATCCACATTTTATCTATATTTATCCATATTCTCTCTCTTTTTCCCTTAGCAAATGAAAACAGCTTTATTTTTATTTAGATTCTGTGTCTGAAGTTGTTAAGGCAGAAAATTCTGTAAGTAAGTCTATATTCAAGGGTAAGTCTATATTCAAAAATTTACATGTGGGTGGTTTGTCCAGCAAATGTTTTGAGACTCAGGAATCTGTGAACCCACTTCAAAAGACTTTTTGGTTTCTAAATGATCTAAACTCCAAATTTCAGTTCTCAAAAATCATAAATTTATTATAATTAATAGCCTCAAACTGAAGGAAAGATTCTTATCCATGTTACAATCACCTCAATAATGATCCTGCTAAGGCTTGGCTTTTATTATTATTATAATTATATATTTATTGGGTTTTTACAAATTAAGAAGTACATTTTGAAATGGTTTTTTTGAAGTAGTTCTTCAAACATTTCTTAGGTAAATTCAGCAGCACAACTGAGTACAGACTTGAGAAACAACACACACCAGAGCAGGAAAGTGATTCTCAATAAAACAAGCTGTAAAAATCCAACGTTGTCCCACGTTTTAGTGAAACCATCAGCCCAAAGTAGCACAATTTTTATAGCTAAAATTATTACAAACGTACATAACAACTAGCAGCTGTAGGGAGTGCTAGAAAATGCAGTAATAAAGTTATTTTCTCCATGTTCAAGTCCTGCTCCTTACCTCTGCTCTTCAGCTGTTGCCCCATTCCCCTCTCTCCTCCTCCCACACAGCCTCTGCTTTTTCATCTGCTATCAAACCAGATCCACCAGCTCTTCCTCCTGCATTTTTTCTCTCCAGAAAAAAAAAAAAACCTTCTTATCCTCATCAGTCAAGGAGCATGCTCTGATTTACACACTCCATGGATAACTCTCATCCCAACTTTTCTCAGGGCTGGAGTTCTTCTCTGGTCTCCTCAGGGCCTCTGGCACTTGGTTAATTTTTGTTATCTCGTGTATTTGGTAAGAAATGGGTAAAGAAATGAGATTTTTCTGAAACTTGAGGTAGCCAATATGGCTAATACAATAAAATTACACATAGATTGAAATAATTACATCTTTTTCAACATTTTAACACACACAAATACATACGCATACAGAATTATGGAATTACACAGGTGCAGGACCCAACTTCATCCCTGCTGTGGATCCTCTAGGAAATGCTGGCAGAGAAAACTGTGACCAGCAGAAATTCCTGCAATTAAATCACCTCATCCTGTGAACAACAGCTCTGGATGACCTAACTGTAAAACACAGGTTGCCCTGATGGACCTTTACACAGGATAATTTTCCTGGTAGAAGGAAAACACATGTACCATGAAAACAGACAGCACAAGATGTCTTCTGATTTATTTTTTATTTTCCCTTCTGAGAAAACCTTGCCTCGGTATTCCTGTAAATCCTTTGTCACTCATGTCACCAGGCTGAGTGCCAAGTGAGTACAGGGGTTTATTAAAGTGGAACATGTTCTGCTTGCTGGGAACACCCACTGCAACCCCCCAAAAAAAACCCTTTCACAGGACACTTGGAGTACAGCAAACTTTCTGATTTCAGCTAACAGCTGCTCTTTAATCAGCTTTTCACTCTAAGAACTGCATCGTGTCAGCCAGACAGGCACATGCCAAATTCCACTCCCCCTGCACCTGGAATTTCATGATTTCCTCAACATGGCAGAAATCACTGCTGAAAATGAACTGTCAAAGGATAAACACGACAGAATCTCTGGGGCAGAATCTCCCTCCCTTCCCCATCAACTGCTGACACAAGTCACACTTGATAATGGTTTTTTTGGAGTCTTTGCCCAGTGACAACCTCTGAGAACACCACAGTGCCTTTTAAATCAACAACTCTAATTAAACTCCCATCTTAATTCTCCAGAATAAATCCAGCTTGATAAACTTAAACAACAAACGTTGTGTTGTAGACTTTTTTTTTCTGATAACATTACTGCATAACTAAACTGTCACAGGAATAAAATACATATTCAGAATAAAATATATATTTTCTGAATATCCATATTCAGAATAAAATACACATTCAGAAGACCTGAATGCTGCAAATGTAATGTTTCAAAAGCAACTGAACTTTGAAGAGAGCTGTAAGAAGACGCTTCTATTTCCTCTTGGTTATTTATTTATTTACTATATATTTCTTCAGCTCGTCCCTTTAATTACAACATATATTAATTAAATATATACTCTGGCCCATAATTTGCCACAAAAGGAGCCCTAATGAAACTGTCAGACAAGCACTACAACAATTTCCCATTGTGGAAAGGAGGCGTCATTTCTGAGCAATGGTAACTCGAGAGGATCGCGCCGGGCTCCAGCTGATGCCAAGCCCGCTCTCATTTTCCCAGTCTCACTTCTCTAAATTAGCTGCAGGCCCCACAGACAGCCAGGGAACCTCAGGGAATCTTCAGGGGTTTGTTCTCTTTGGAAATCCTCCCCCAAATCTGATCTTTGGTCAGATCTTTACCAGCGAGGTCAGAGCGGGCACGGATCCGGAGCCTTTGTCCCGGTCAGGGATTCCTGCTCTCCAAACCCCCCCATCTGCTCCAGGGCAGCCCTGACCCCAAGGGCTTTATCAGGAGAGCTGAGACAAAATGCACACCCAGCCCTCACACCATGGCAGGACATGACCACAGAGCCAATGTCAGTTTGGATCCATCTGCCACCGTGGGTTTGACTTTTCCAATTCAGATTCCCATTAGAAACCCCGAGATAAAACTGAAACTGAGGAAACTCAGCCTCACCACTCTGCTGAGCAACCTGTGCTCAAGAAATGCTCAGCCCTGGTGCTGCTCTCTGTCATCTCCAGAGTGAGAAGTCAGCAGCAGACCGAGATCACAAATGTTTTAAATATATATTACATAAGCCGTTCTGGGGGGATAATGAAATTTTCCATTCTCTGCAGTACAGAAGGAACACGCCTGGTGAAGAAAGTGGTTGTGAAGTATCATGCACACTGACTCGAAGCCAGCCTTGAAACATGAGAGAATCCAATTCCATGAGTGGCACTTTGGTCAGATGCCAGCACATCATAATTTCGTATCAGAGTCAGCTCCACAGAAAGATTAAATGCTGCTCGGGACAAAAGGCATTAACTTTTAGTTCTCACAGCAGCATAAAGACCCTTTTTATGGAGATTGCTATAAACAACATATTTTCTTTCACTCCTCAAAGCTTCCTGCATTTTCCAAATGATCCTCAAAAGCATTTATTGAATCAATACGTGGCCCAAAAGTTGTTTACAAACCCTAATGCAAAGCAAGAATGCTGCTCATTATTATGTGCCTACAAATGTGCTTCATGCTTGTTTAACAGGAACAGCATGTTTGCTGCCATCCTGCAAGAAGGAAAACAAAACCTGAAGCAGAGAAGTGTAAAATAAAGGCAATGTTTGCCAGATTTCCCTTTCCCTCTCCCCTAAATACATGGTAAACATTCCCTGAAGATAAACAGCAAAAAAAGGGAAAGGTATCTTTAACCACCACCTGGAATTACTTGGCTCCACGTTTGGAGTTCCCTTCATCTCCCATCAAGATCTCTTAATTGGAAATGTTTTGCTGTATTCTGACACTACATGCCATCGATTCCTGTGGAATTTCAAAGGCTGTTTTAAAACCGAGGAAATATTATACAGGGCAGTTGCTGCAAACATGCAGAGATATTTTAATGCAAATCTATATACAACACACTATGCATAAAATGCTTTCCATCCCTTCCTTGCTTTTTCCCCTTGAAATCCAGCTCAGAAGTGTCCCCTGGTGGCAAACACCTTCCCCTCACTCCAGGAGCTGTAGGAAAAGCCTCAGCTGCATCCAGCTTTGGGAGGAACAGGAATTCCTGGTGATTTTAGTATTGTGCCAACACTGATGTGGCTCAGCTGGGCAGGGACACTGGTCAGTACTGGAGTCACTGGTGAATGCACTGAGAACACCTGCACCATCCCAGGGCTCCCTTCAAAAACAGCTCCAGGAGAAAGGCTGGAGGAAGTTTTGAGAGTGAACAAATTAGAAGATAATCCAGACTTCTAATAATTAGAGAATTTCAGAATGGTTTGGGTTGGAAGAGACCTTAAATCCCACCCAGTGCCACCCCTGCCATGGCAGGGACACCTCCCACTGTCCCAGGCTGATCCAACCCCAATGTCCAACCTGGCCTTGGACACTGCCAGGGATCCAGGGGCAGCCACAGCAAATCTGGGAATTCCATCCCAGCTCCTCCTCACCCTCTCAGGGAACAATTTCTTCCCAATATCCCATCTCTCCTTACCCTCCCTCACCTTAAAGCCATATTTACAGGAGGCAGCAAGAGCACACCTCCTTTGTCACTCAAATCCTGTCTCCCAGCAGAATAAACAAATTCTCAATTGACCACTTGAATTTTTGTCTCAGAATCAGCAAAAAGCCTTTTACAGTTTCACAGCCATGTTACACTATAAGGTTGGTTAAAAAAAATTGTCTCTGAACAAAGAGCCAGGAAAACTTTTCCAAGAAAATTCCCTGTGCCTGTGTCTCATGGTTTAACTGCAACAGCCCCCACCATCTCCTCCTCTGTCTTCCACCTGCAGCCAGCACTGCTCTTCCTGATGTCATGGGATCACTGGGGCTTGGAGAAGATCTTTGGGATCACCCAGTGCCACCCCAGTGCCACCAGCATCACCCCAAACCCTGTCCCCAAGGGCCACACCCAGACTGCTCCTGAACACTCCCAGAGACAGAGACTCCAAACCTCCCTGGGCAGCTCATCCCAAGGCCTCACCACTCTGCCAGGGAATTTTCTTTCCCAGTCTCCAGTCTCCCTCCCCTGGTGCAATTTGAGGCCATTCCCTCTCCTCCTTTCCTTGCCTCTCCTGTCAGGGACTTGTGCAGAGCCACAAGGTCCCCCCTGAGCCTCCTTTGCTCCAGGCTCAGCCCCTTTCCAGCTCCCTCAGCTGCTCCTCCCAGGATTTGTTTTCCAGCCCCTTCCCCAGCTTGGTTCTTTTCTCTGGACATGGCATCTCCCCCCTCACCTCTTCTCTCTCTCCCCTTTCTCAACTGGACCAGTTAAATCCTTCCCAGCAGCACATGCAAAGGGTTTTTTCCAAAACAAAACAATTTTTCAAGGCAAGGTCAATTTAATGCCCCTCAGTGATGCAAGCAAGCTCTGTGCATCTGAAGAGAGCCATGAAAAGGACAGTGTCAAACAGGACATTGAGGGGCTGGAGTGTCCAGGGAAGGGAATGGAGCTGGAAAACACAAATCCTGGGAGGAGCAGCTGAGGGAGCTGGAAAGGGGCTGAGCCTGGAGCAAAGGAGGCTCAGGGGGGACCTGGTGGCTCTGCACAAGTCCCTGACAGGAGGGGCAGGGAAAGGAGGAGAGGAAATGGCCTCAAATTGCACCAGGGGAGGGGCAGAGTGGAGACTGGGAAAGGATTTTTTGGAAGGAGCTGCCCAGGGAGGTTTGGAGTCTCTGTCTCTGGGAGTGTTCAGGAGCAGTCTGGGTGTGGCCCCTGGGGACAGGGTTTGGGGTGATGCTGGTGGCACTGGGGGGGCACTGGGGGATCCTCAAGGGCTCTTCCAACACTGATAATTCTGGAATTCCGTGCCTCTCATTCTTCACTGCCAGAGTTGCCTTGGCACAGAACCACCTGTGAAAAGCACCCTGCCCTGGGCTGTTCCAAAATCTGCTCCACAACTCAGCTTCTTTTAAGCTTTTACCTCTACCAAAATAGCTGGAAGCCAAAAATTTACAAATTTTATGAGGACTCAGCAGTTCTGTGAGGAAACTACACTAATTAAGGTGTGCAGAGTAATGGAAGACTGGGGAGAAAGAAGAAAGATGTGCTAAAATATACAGAATTTAGGCCACCATGTGACTGTGTGACGAGTGTTACTAAGCACGAGAGGAAATTATCACTGAGATGCAAGAACCAGAGCAAAGCAGCTCTGAACTGTTGAATTTGGACACAATCCCTTTGTAATTTCATTATCCTGAGTGCTCATGAAGCAAAACCAGGAAAAATGGGAGTTAAAACAGGAAAAAAGGGAGCTACAGACTGTCAAAACCCATATTCTTGGAAAACAATTCCCTTCAGAGCCACACCCCCTGACAGCAGCAAACAGCAGGAATTTGATCAGAATCCAGACTTTGACACTTCCCCTGAATGCCAACACTGAAAAAAAATTTGCTTTATGATTGGTGTGACCCTTCTGGCTCCGAGAGTTTTTGTTATAAAGAAACAAAAGTGAATTTGAGGAGGGGACAACAAATGCAAACCCACCCTCCCTGCACACACAGGAAACTCAGAGCCTGCAGCCCAACAAAAAACTCTCCATTTCTTATGGAAAAGAGCCCTAAATCCACACAGTTAAATTACAAATATTTTTAATTGATTGCACTGTTACCAGTCCTTGGGTGAAGTTTTACAGACACATTAAATCCATTCTCCAAAACCAATAAGGTGCTTTAGCAAATACACATTTTTACTGGTATAGATGCATTTATTTAATTTTTATTTTCCTTGAAGCTATTTTGCCTTTAAAGATATTTTCATTTCCAGCCAAGAGAAAAATTGTTGAAAGCTTTCAAAGGCTTTTGCTGATTTTAAATTATACATTTAAAAAAGTAAAAAATATTAGACACAAAATGGTTTATCAGTGATTTATTCAGGTTTCTCACGTGGTCTGTTGTTCATTCAATGTTTTTCTCAGCTCTTATGTTACTTCTGAGCAGGAGAAAAGAGCAAATTTCCTTTTTGGAATAAAGAATTCCAAAGAGCTCTTGTTTTTTGTTCTGTTTGTAAGGCAGGGATGATGCTCATGCTTTGAGGATAAAAAAACCCCAACCAAATCTCCTATTTTGTAGATTATACATTTTTGGTTCACTTGTAAACCAAAATCTTGGACAGCAACAAAAACTCTGAAGTTTCAGTGTAACTACCCCCAATTTTAGCGGTGGAAATTTAAAAAAAAAAACCCAACCCTGAAGTTGAATTTCAAGCCCTACAACACCCATGAATATGCATGGAAATCTTTCAGAAACAATTGTCTCAGAACAGACCCTGAAATCAGGGTTCATTATAGTGTTAGCTCAGAGTTCAAATTTCCCATCCTCAAAGGAAGATTTATTCAGGATAAAGTAACTCCACATTTTCTTGCCTGACATCATGGACCTGGAATTTCAAAGCAGACGATGCCACCCCAGAACCAAGAGATGGAAATCTGGGCTGACTGAGCTGATTCTGCTCCAGCTACTGAGTTACTCCAAAAAAAAATTCAGCCTGAGGAGTTTTTACTCAAATTTTAAGATGAGCAAATGTGTGGGGTGTAATGGGAATAATCATTGGGACAAATCTCATTCTTCAAGGAGTAAATCCTTGGTTTGAAACCCAGGAGATTTCACGCTGAAACCCCCGGCAATAAAACACCAAATCCTGGCATTTATGTCTGAAAAATTATCCTTGGAGGTGGCTGAAAGAGCAAATATTTGAGAGTTTAGGGGCAAAGCTGCAGAAAAAATCTGATCTCTGTGCTTGGAGCTGCCACTGAACATGTGGGTGCCAGACAGAGCAGAGTTTGGACACTCCAGTCCCCCCTCCCCACAGGGACACGGAATTTCCTCCACAATTTCTTCAATTTCTCTGCAGCCCAGCAAGGAAAGAAGAATACACAAAGCTGTTGTGTTTTGGCATCAAAACTGGCCTGTAAAATTACATTTATGGCCAAGATGTGGAGATTTAATTCAGCTTTTAACCAGCATTTCAATTGTTTTTCATTCAAACATTGCATATTTGAATTTTAAATATAGTAATTCCAGTCCTGCTCATGTTTTGTTGGCTTTTTTTAAAATCCAATCCAGCAAGACTCTGTGATAACCATGTGAACTGGAAATTAAAACTTCAAAATGTGAATCCTAAGGAGGAAAAGAGAATAATTTCCAACCCAGCCCTCAGAAACAGCTTCAAACTCCACTGCAAAAGGCACCAACCAAGGCACAGAGTGAAGAGGAAGACCTGAAAATCTTAATAATTAGATTTATATCAAACAGCAGCATAGGTTTGATGGGATTATTAACAGCATCTCAACAATGATGCAGGAAAAAAGCAGATTATCCAGGAATTTAAGCAAAGGAAAAGTCAGGAGAAGCTATTTGTTCATTGAATTAAGTTTAGAATTTTATTTGATGCCCCCACAAAAAAGTTGTGGTGAAAGTTCTGAAGTGAGGAAAGGTGGAAAAGGCACCAAGGAAATCCCTCAGAAGAGGGGACAGCTCTGCTGGAAATTCAACAACAAACTCACCAAACCAGCCCCTAAAATTGAAAGAATTTTTAAATGACAAAAAAAAAAACCCCTCAGCTTTATTTTTTCTTAATGAGGCAGAAAA
Source organism: Notiomystis cincta (assembly GCA_013398075.1). Taxonomy (NCBI): domain Eukaryota; kingdom Metazoa; phylum Chordata; class Aves; order Passeriformes; family Notiomystidae; genus Notiomystis; species Notiomystis cincta. Next base: position 67,988 of record VZRX01016539.1, read on the forward strand.
TGCAGAGCAAACCTAATTATTATTTCTACCTTACAAGCAAAAGGAGCTTGGAGTTCCTAAATTAATTAGAAAAATCTGAGCAGGTGAGGAGTTCCAGCAGTTTTTAAACACAATGGAAACTCCAGTTTGGGGGTGAGGAATCATTCCTGAGCTGCCAAATCTTAGGAACCATCAAAGAATTTGGCATTATTTTTGGATCTGTTAACAGGACCTTGAGTTTCTTTGATCATTAATTGACTCATTATGGCATTTTTATTGTAGGGAAGTCTAAGAAAATCATCCTCAAATCCCTTGCTGTCAATAAAATTAAGGATTTCCTCAAATAATTCACATTTTTGGTATCTCCTGGCTCTCTGGGAAAGCAAGGAGAGCAATGGAGAACGTGATGGAGGGAGGAAAATAAATAATTTGTGAGAAAGTTAAATTATTACACACTCATTAATTATTTTAATGTGCTCTCTCTCCATTAGGAGCTGTTGTTGTTACACACAAGCTGCAATCTCCTTTTACACAACATTCTGGAAGTTTATTATGACTAAAGGGAAAGACATTAAAACACTGACTACACACACCCACACAGCAAAACCACTGAAAAAGGTGAAGAAAACAATTAAAATCACATTAAAAATTGATCAAGTTTATGAATAAAATGATTTATTAATAGTATTTGTGAGTAAAATTTAAAAAAAACCAAACAAACTAATTGTGGTATAAACTTCAACTAAAGAATATATAGTTAAAATATCTTTCCTAGATTGTCTGCAACCCTGGAATATGCCACTAGATGGCAAGTTTGGATAGAAATTAGCTGAATTTTAATTCATGGCACGTTTGAAAAGTCCAAAGGCATTGGATACAAACAACCACAAAAATATTAGTGAAAGAGGAGAACAAAAATAGGAAGAGTTCAATAAACAAGTCTTGTGTCTGCAGCACGTTTAATATTGGTCAAAAAGGTTAAATGGGGTTTGGTTTTGTTCTGCCACACAAACAGAAAATCAATTCACACACCATTCTGAAGTCTGTTTTAAAGAAAAATTAGTTTAAATCCCTGCTTTAAATATTCCTCAAATCCTTTGGAGCAGTGTCTCAGATGGAGGAGCCCAGCACAGAGAATCCCAAATATTCCCAGGAAATATTACAACATCCTCAGGAATCCTCCCTGGGCAATCCCAGACCTTCCCCTACTCACTCCACTCTGCTCTTCAGAATTTCCATTTCTCCTTTTGGTGCCAGCCTGTTGCAAAAGATTTTATCTTGATTTAAAAGGAAAAGCAATTCTTTCTGTAGCTCACTACAGCCTTAAAAAACAACAGCATTACAAGAAATAGAGCAAAAATAGAAATAGAATAAACAGGGAACAAGATACAGGAAACAAAACAATGCTGGCTCAGAAATGAAATTTTTGGCTTACCTGGAATATCTGCTGCAAACTCTCCAAATGAAAAGGGTGACCAAGGAGCAAAGTGGGGTTTGGAGAAGCCTGAATTTCCCTGCAGGGGAAGCCTTACCTCATCTGGGGAGAGCAGGTGGAGGGGAGTGAGCACTGGGGCTTCTCTGCACTCACAGCTCAGCCCCAGGCACGTCAGCAGCTCCCTCAGGACTTCGTATCTCTTGGAATTGCTCAGCTTCAGCAAATTGAAATCCTCTTCTGTCTGCACATCCACAGAATTGCTGTCCAGTTCCAAATGGGCCTGCAAGGAGATTAAAAAAAATTAAA
>VZRX01016539.1:69894-83121 GCA_013398075.1 Notiomystis cincta
CCAAAAGGGCCCTAAAAGAAAATAAAAAAAAATAAAAAAAAAAAAAAAAATCAGTTTCTAAGTCAGGGATCACAGCTGTCAATACACCACGAGTTCCTCTGAAATCGACCCAAAATTTCCCTTCTTAATAAACTTCTCCTGGAGGAGTTGGCCAAACTTGTATTTATTACTTAAAATTTAATTACTTAAATTACTTATTACCTAAATTAAATTACTTGTATTTATTAATTTAAATTTAACCTTCTGTTTTTCAGGTCTCCTAAAACCAACAGTAAAGTTGGTCTTGTACAAGAGCAGAATTCCATTACAACTGAAATTCCACCAGAACTGAAATTCCAAGAAAATTGACATTTTATTAAAATTCCATTACAATTAAAAATTCCATTAAAATTGAAATTCCATTAAAACTGAAAGAGCTTTTTAGAAGCTGGACAAGATATGGAGAACTCAGACAAGTCACATGAATTAAGTTGAAATCAAATAAAGAAATGCCTCTGTCTAAAAAAGTTACTTTCTCACCTGGTAGAAATCACTCCTCAGGGCTGAAGAAGATGCTTAAAACTTGAAATTAAATGCAAAAGGGAAAAAAAAAAAGTCCTTCCTAGACCTGTTTTTGGCTCATTCTTTCTGGTTTTCCTCTGGTGTCACAAGGTATTTCAAAGCCCTTCTACTCTCTTGCAGATTCATTTAATGCTGGTAAATAAAGCTCTCATTTTTGTACATTTCTGCTGTTTTGCATAATTTAATGATGTTCTTTGTGCTTTATATATTTTTATTGAAATTCAGGGAAATGAATTCACGTGGCTGCCCCTGGATCCCTGAAGTGTCCAAGGACAGGTTGGACACTGGGGTTGGATCAGCCTGGGACAGTGGGAGGTGTCCCTGCCATGGCAGGAGCTGGAATTAAATGATTTTAAGATCCTTCCCAACCCAAACCATTCCATGACTCTAAAAAAATCACATTAAAAATGAGGCAGGACACACTCACCCAGCAGAAAAGTACAGAAAAAAGGGGACCAAATCTGCCAGAATATTTACTGGCTGATGTCACTGCCTGTCCCCTGAAAACAATAAGGGCTTTTCAAATCCAGACTGGAAGTCATTTAGAATTATAAAATATCACACTAATCCTTTTAATCTGATTTTTGAAGCTGTGCTTTAATGTCTTTTTTTTTTTTTCCTGGGGAAAACCTGTGGAGTATTAAGTTTTACTACAGCAGGAGGATCGATTTAAAGGGTGCAGCAAAGCAGAACTTGCAGGAACAGAATTTAATCCATTTCCTAACAGCAGCAGCCAGCACAGGGGTGGCAGAGCTGCCTGCAAAAAAAAAGCTATAAACACATTACCACGCCTACCAGAGTTTCCAAAAAATCAGATTTAAGCTGATAAGAGACAAAAACACTTCCAAGAAGCCCCTGAATATTTCTGAGCTCTGTAACTGCTACAAACCTGACCCCTGAGCAGTTAAATTTCAGTGCTCTGGGCTCCTGAGAAAGTTCTCTACCTAAAATATTGGTACAAATAGAACCATTCAGAAAGTTTGTTCATCTGTCTGTTATATTCCTTAATCTACTTAACCCCTAGAAAATAAATCAAATAAATCTTGCTCTTTTCTCAAAGTGTTGGGCAGATTTATTTTCTAAACTTGCTAAGAGTACCTCTTATCAGCCTTTCCATCACTCAGAACGTGAGCTGGGAATATTTAAATCATTTAAATAATCAGTGATGCACATTTACCTTCCCATGGAAGCTCCCTCACCCATTATCCAAAAAGTAAAAGTAACAAAAAACCATTATGAACACTTGAACTGATCTGTTTCATTTTTTGAAGGTTTTGTTTGGCTGTTTTGGAGGATTTAACAGAGATCACAATATCATAACACTGGAGAGGCACCTATTTCCTGGGATATTATTTTTTAAGTGGAATGAGTAAGGTTTGACTCCCCCAGTTCCATCCCCCAGGTGCTCTGAGCTGTTTGACAGGTGCAGAATGTTCAACATTTAAAGCTTTAAAGCCTGAATAAGAACTCAGGACACAAAAACAACTTCCCAGCAAGGTTTATTCTGCACTTCTTGCTTTGCCACAATTCTTAATTTTGTGAGGATCTTGTAGGATTTATTTCCCACCTCCCAAAACCTGCTCAAGCTGCATCCCTGCAGCACTTGCAGGAAGGGAAGGTGAGAAGCCCAGAAGAGCTGGGGCTGGAAGGGACCTCTGGAGATGCCCAGGCAGGGTCACCTGGGGCAGGTGGCACAGGAGCACATCCAGGTGGGTTTGGGATGTCTCCAGAGAGAGACTCCACACCCTCCCTGGGCAGCTGCTCCAGGGCTCTGCCACCTCCATGGCAGAAACTCCTCCTGGTGTGGAGGTGGAACTTGTGGTTTAGTTTAGCTCCTTGTGCTGTCACTGGGCACCACTGGCCTGTCCTCTGACACCCCCTGGAGATATCTCCATGGATTGAGGAGTAAAATTCCTGCCCAAAACTGCTCTTTCCTCTGCCACACTCTGTGATGTGACCCACACGTGCCCAGCCCAGTGGTGACAACACAGAAATGAACCAGCAGTGACATTCCTAGTCTTTAGGAGCAACTGAAACCCACCCTGCATTTGGGTTCCTTGTACATCCAGGACATCCATTTACACCTCAGGGGGTGGGCAGGCCCTGGCACAGGGTGCCCAGAGAAGCTGTGGCTGCCCCTGGATCCCTGAAGTGTCCAAGGTTATAGATTGGGGCTTGGATCAGCCTGGGACAGGGGAAGGTGTCCCTGCCACGGCACCGGATGAGCTTCAATGTCCCTCTCAACCCAACCCATTCCATGATGCCACACCTCCCCCTGAAAGGAATGCCCAAGAACAAGCCATGGGAACATTTTTGAGGGTTGCAGCCAGGAGGAAATGAATTCTGCCCTGCTCACAGTACCTGGGAGAGGATGGCTTCTCCTCCGCTGCTCCCGCAGGTCACGTGCACAATAACTGGGTCCTTATCAGCATTATTTAATCGACTCAAAGTCTTCACTCTGCTGGCATCTTCCTTCATCCCTTCCTCAAAAACACAGCCACTGACCAGCAGGTTCAGCTTCACCTCAGTGCTGTCCTTTTTAGAAACCACCAACTCATGCACCGCCTTCCCCACTTTGTTTTTGCGCTTTACCCGCACGCCCCCGAAGGCGAAGGACGAGGAGAACCCAAGAATCTTCCCCCCTTTGGACAAAAATTTCATGAACTGCTTGTGGCTGCCCTCAGGAATGGGCTCCTCTGTGGCAATGACCAGCAGCAGGGAGTTGTCAACCCAGGGATCTCGGAGCACTTGCTCCTGGTGCAGCTGGTAGATGGTGTAGCTCTCAGCATCGATGCATTCCCTGAGGATCGATTTCACCTGCTCAAACCTCGCTTTGGCAGCCTCAGAGCCCAGGTAAATCAATATATTAGGGGGTTTGCCAGCAAGGTTTGTTCTCTTCATGCCTTTCTCCAGACATTCATCCTCCTGCTCCTCCTCTTTGCTGCTGCAATCATCAGGAAGCTCCGGAATGTTTTCTGCAGAGGCGAATTTCACGGACTCGATGGTGCTGTTCTCAAGCTGCAGACACTCGTGGCAGCTGGAAAGGTGCAAGTGGTGATGATCCCCAGCTCCTGTCTCCTTGTCAGACACGCTGCTGGCTTCATCTTCATGCTCCCTTCCTTCCTCCAGCTTGGATTTCTCCTCCTCACCTCGTCCTAATCCTGATTTCCCAGCAGGAGTTACTGCATCCATGTCTGCACTTCTCTCTTTCACGGATGGGGCCTCCTGTGCCAACTCCTTCAGAGCAGATTCCTGTAAATGCACAGCTGGAAAAGGTAAAGGATACAAAAACAGGGCTTAGAATAATGATATTAAACGAGTTTTGATCAATATCACCAACAGCAGAATTTAACTTCAGTACAAATGCTCTGCAGCAGCAAGAACTTCACTTCTTTGACACAGCAAATCCTATTTCCCCCCAGAACAACATAAATTCACACTCATAACACAAATCTAAAGACAAAACCAAGCAAAGAAAATACCTCTGGAAAAATACTGCTCTTCTAAGGAGGGCAGGGTTTAAAATCACTCCCTGCTGTTTTGAAATAAACTATTTTGAAATAAGCTAATAAAGTGATGGTGTTGGGTAAGACAGATATTGAACCACGTCCCCTGCACTGCTGAAAGCTGCAGATAAAGGTTTGGCACAAGAAAAGGGAGTAAAAAGATATTTGAACTGATTTCAGCCTGCAGAAAGGGAGAGACACCCACCCACGGCAAGATTTGGGAGCAAAGAATCCAAGGGAAAACAAGAAAAGAAGAACTGCTAAAAATTTCCCTTTTTCCCTGAAAATGACAGAAATGCAAAGATAATTTGCAGCAAATACAGGTGAGAAGAGAAGAGCAAAGATGATTATTGCCAGCATGAAATGTGCAGAGAAAACTAAGAGGAGAGACAAAATACTCTTCACAAGGGAGGGTTTCTTCAGCTGCTGAGCCATGAAAAATACTTCAAGGCAAAGTCTGAAAAATGTTACTGAATCCTTCCCCACTCACACAAACCCAAATAAACTTATTGTGCCTTTAACTGGGTTAAAGAGACTCCATTAACAACATTTTGTTACAACACATCAGGTCCACCTTCAGTCCCTTTCCTTATGAAACTCCAAAATCCCCCTCAGAGCAGGAACATGAAGCAAGATTTTTTTGATATCCCAAGGGAATTTCCCAGCTTCCAACCTATGTTATTCCATCTAGAGCCTCCACCAGCCTGTTCTGGAGCAGCTTCCACCCAGCTCTGGAAGCAAAAGGAGGCAGAAAACATTTTAAGAAGTCAGTGACTGGGACACTCTCTGATTCCAACCCTTCCTTGAGGGAATATTTGTGCAGAACAGCACCAAGAGACTGAATTTCCCATCAGATTCCTTTTGGGAGAATATTCCTACCCTGTTGCACTCCAGCTAAATGTTGTGGATTTTGTCATTCCTTAATTTCTGCCACTTTGCTGTGATCTACATTACAAAAAGCCAGCAAAGCAAATAAAACCCAACCAACCAAAAAACCCAACCAAATTGGTCTCAACCCACATTCAGCTTTGAATACACTTCAATTTCAATTATGAGAAAAGAGAACATTTGCCTAAAAACTTCCAGTTTGGTTTTTTTTTAATAGATTTTTAAGAAGTAGTTAAATAGTTAAATTTTAAATTAATCTAACAGAAAAGACTTACAGAAAATATTTTCTAACTTCTGTTTTGGAGCTGCCTGGGGTATTGGAAGGTGTCCCTGCCCATGGCAGAGGATGAGAATGGATTATTTTTAAGATTCCTTCCACCCCAAAGCATTCCAAGATCCCATGAAATTCAGAGCTACAGAGGGATCAACTGCCTGAAATCCCAACAGGAAGAAAACTCTATCAAAATAAATGCAAATTTTTCAGGTAGGCATCAAAATTCTGTTACAAAGCCCTAAAATAACCACAAAGCAAGCAGGTTGTGCTATTATAAATGAGCAGGAGGATACTTACAAACAATCCTGTGAGGCACCATCCCGTTATCCATCTGCAGCCTGTCTTCCAGGAAGGCTATTCCAAGGCTACTGAAATTATCTACACTTGCTTCAGCAATTAACTTAAAAGGTTCACCAGGTTTATAGGCCAAGGGTGAACAAAAGTCTGACCACTTCACAATCTAGAACAGAGCATATGGATGGCTTTCAGTTGGAAAAGGTTATGGAAAAATCCCCCAAATATCAACAATATTGTGAGTTTGCAAGAGGAACTGTGGGAGAATTGAATACAGCCCAGAGGATTTACTGAGGAAGGGTTGATTTAGGCAGCAAAATCTGCTACAAGACTGAGCCCTGATGGAAGAGAACAACACCAAGAGCTGGGAGCAAATTGGGAGTACAAAGGAATCATTCCCAAAGATCAGGGCTGTGGAAGTCTCAAAATGGCAGCAGAGCATTGCCACGTTCTGTAAGGGAAAAAAATCCACTTAGATTTATTTCTTCTGGCACAAATTCCAACCAAGAATGCTGACAAAAAGCACAAAAGTAAACTACAAAGGTTTAATCAAAATTATCAGCAGTGTGAAACTAAACCCTGAGGGTTCAAGATGTTTATCTACATCAAAAATTCCTTTCTCCAGGAAACAAACACTGCACAAGCAGGAGACACAACTGGATACACAAACCAGTTGTTCTCCCATGTAGAGGCAAGGAAGCAGCACCTGCCTTCATGACCTAAAAGAAAATCAGCCTCTGCCACTGCAACATGTCCCAAAAACTGGAGACAAAGTGCAATTCCCACAGAGCAGCTGCAGCACTTTGACACCACCTCCAAGAGGTTCTCATTTTCACCACCACAGCAGATGTAAAACTCTGATCAAAGACCTCTGAGGAGAAACACTTACTGAGAATGCACAAACTGAGGGGGAGCTGTCAGTCATTCTACTGCTCATCATTAGACCATCAGTGAAATTTATCTTTTTATTGACTGCAATGAAATGGTTTTAGACAACACCTGAAAGAATTCAGCTCCACCTTTGGATTTTATGGTACTTCCCAAGGGAACAAGAAATTCAACTTTAATGGCTCTGTCTCCTTTCTAAGCCATTCTCAAGGACAGTTTCTGATCAGCACAAGCCAAATGAGACCATTCAGGCCCAGGATCCCAGGATGGGTTGGGTTGGAAAGGACCTTAAAACTCATCCCATTCCCATCCCACCCCTGCCATGGCAGGGACACCTCCCACTGTCCCAGGCTGATCCAAGCCCCAATGTCCAACCTGCCCTTGGACACTGCCAGGGATCCAGGGGCAGCCACAGCAAATCTGGGAATTCCAGCCCAGCCCCTCCCCACCCTCCAAGGGAACAATTCCTGCCCAAAATCCCATCCAAACCTATAATTTTTCAGTCTGAAGCCATTCCCTGTGTCCTGTCCCTGCAGCCCTTGGGAATTGTCTCTCTCCAAGTTTCCTGGGGCTCCTCCAGGCCCTGCAAGGCCACCCTGAGCTCAGCCCAAAGCTTCTCCTGTGCAGGCTGAACAATCCCAGCTGTCCCAGCCTTTCCTCCCAGCAGAGCTGCTCCAGCCCTCTGCTCATCCTGGAGCCTCCTCTGGACTCTCTGCAGCAGCTCCACGTCCTTCCTGTGCTGGGCCCAGGGCTGGGGCAGCTCTGCAGGTGGGCTCTCAATCCATATTTATATTTATGGCCTTTGGAGATCAAACAGGAAACCTGGCTGGGTATTTTCTGATCCATGCCTTATGCTGACCCTTTGTGAAAAAATTCCCTTTCCAAGGGGAAAAGGGGGGCCCTGTTTGGGTTTTCCCCATGAGTTCAGCTGCATGGTTTAACTTCTGCCTCAAACTGCGGCTCTGTGGCACCAGAGCACATCCCAGGTTCAGTGGGACTGCCTGGGGTGGAGGGTGAGAGCCTTACAGAGCATTTAAATATCCTTTTTATTCCAAAGAACAGCCCAGGCAGGTAACAGCCACACCTGGAAACTGTGAGGAAGATCTGCTGATGCTCTTTGTTTTCTTTCATGGCACCAAGTGAAATCTCAGATGTAAAATGTAGTTTTTGCTGCACAGTGCAAATGAAGTGAACCCACAGAAGTCCCTCACAAAGCAAAGCTCTTGCCAAAACCTTTGACCCTGCAATCCTGCTCAGGCAACAACTCCTGTGGTCCAGAGCAGAGCAAAAATCCTCAGGGAATCTTTTCCAGCTTTCCTGCTAGGATTCCAAACCAAAATTCTGTCAGAATAAAGGATGAAAGGCCAGCTCTTAGCAAGAGATGACAAATTATCCATACTCCTGTTTTCTGAGTCCATCTCATTCTGACCAGCCACAGATCACTGATACTCCTACAAAAAAATGGCTTTTCTGGCTCAAAATTCTGCCAGGAGCAATGTGTTCCCAGAGCCCCTGGCTGTGGTGACAGCCAGAGGTACCAAAATTAAGAGCACTTCACTGTGTTCAGACAGAAGAACAATAAACAAGACAAACCAGCATCCTTTTCCTCTCTAGTTTTGTTTTTTGCCTGGACTATCACTTTTGAGCTTTGTAAATCAAATTAATTATTAATGTCCACAGAAGAATGCAAAAATTTTCCATCTTAAAGAAAATAAAAGCAAACCCAAGAAGATTAAAAAAAAAAAAATCCCCAAAGAATAGATTATTTGAGCTCCAGTGCAGATGTTTTTCTGGATCTTTCTGAAACAAAAAATACAAAGAATTTAAAACTCTTCCATCTGAGTTGGCCCAGGTGTACTGAGACAAGAGGGAGGGCACAGCTCCTTTCCCACCTCATTTATCTCCAGGAGCAGAACCCACCTGCAGGGACTCCACCTGTCAAAGGCAATAAAACCATTTCCAAAGCAGACACTGCAGGTTTGCTCCAAGGAAAGGTGTGCCCAGGACTGGAAGCAGGATCAGAAGATTGGGAGCAGAAGCCCTGGGTGCCTCCAGCCCTCAATTCCCTCCATGGAGCCAAGGGTTTCCCTGATGCAGCACTGCTGGATGTCATTCCTGACTGACATGCTCCCAGTCCAGGCTCTGCTCTGGAACTGGCAGGGGGTGAAGGCACTCAGAGCCTGATTGCAGCCCCAAATCTGGAGCTGAGCCCATTCCCAGCCTGTCCTCCCCAGATAAATCTGTTTACCAAGCCCTCTGCTCCCCATGTGTACCCAGCACAGGTTGCTGGATCCTCTCCTGGAACAAGTGACCTGGAAAACCCTGGATCCTCATCCAGGGAAGCAGATGGGCCACCAAGACCTGTGGGTGTGATCTCCTGGAACTCCAAGCAGGAGCCTGAAACCCAGTTCCAGGAAACAGGGGGTGACAGATGGCCCTTGAGGGACACTCAGGACAGCACCTCATCCATGGCTCCAGGGGTATCCCAGCCTGGGGCAGAGCCTGGATTCTGGAAGAGCTCTGGAATCCCAGCAGCCAGCCCAGATGTTTCATTCCAGCACAGACACCTCCTGGCAGGCACATCCTCCCTTTCTCCTCTTCCCTGGAAGCACAGATCCATCTCTCCTCTCTCACAGCCTTCCTGTGCCTCAAGGGGGCTTAAAAAAACCAGGAGAAGGACTTTCCACAAGGGCCACAGGCTGATTCAATGTCCAACCTGGCCCTGGACACTGCCAGGGATCCAGGGGCAGCCACAGCAAAGCTGGGAATTCCATCCCAGCCTCTCCTCACCCTCCCAAGGAACAATTCCTTCCCAAAATCCCATCCAGCCCTGCCCTCTGGCAGTGGGAAGCCATTCCCTGTGTCCTGTCCCTCCATCCTTTGTCCAGAGTGGCTCTCCTGGAGCCCTTTCAGGCCCTGGAAGGGGCTCCAAGATCTCCCCAGAGCCTTTTCCTCTCCAGGCTGAACAATCCCAACTTCTCTCCAGGACAGGAGGGCAATTCCCACCCACAGCCAGAGAAAACTGCAACTGAAAATGTGTCTGGGTCTGTCTGAAACCTAAAACAGAGCTTAATTAAGAACAGTCATTTGAATGAAGCAATTTTACCTTTTTATCCCCAAGAACATCTCAACCCACCCACACTCCCCTGTGTGCAGGAAACAAAGAGAGTTTCTCACCTCCTTTGAGGAGTCAGGTCCTCTCTGCAAGTTCTCTGTCTGAGCAGAAATGCTTTCTGTCACAAAAGCTATGTGTTCTGCTGCCAGTAACTTCTCAGGGTAAATGGCAGGAGAAATCAGAAGAGCACTCCACCTGTTTAAGTCATCAAGGAACTGCAAGAAATGGGAAAGGAAAATAAGTCTGTACAGGCAGCAGCTGATTAAAGAGCACCTTTTTAAATTATGCCCAGCTTAAATTCAAATCTGACCCTCCAGCCCTACAGGAAGGGTGATGATTATTTTGCATTCCCCATGAGACAAACAAAGGATAAAGTTTTGATTATTTCCTATGAGACAGAAAAAAAAAAGGATAAAGTTCTGAACCATTAGAAGGGAACACTGAAAGCAAAAGTAAAAGTGAGAGCCCAGGTTTTGAAGCCAACTCAAACTGCAGCTTTCAGCTTTACAGGAAGAGTGAGACACAAAACCACTGAGCCACTGGCACTGGGACTCTGTGGGACATTTGGCAGCATCCCTCATTCCCCTGATCCTCCTCTCCCACTGAATATTGAATCCTCAGGGATCACAAGTCCTCATTCACCATGAAACTCATGAAATGTAAAGAAATCATTCAGAATCAATTTTTCCCTAAGTTGTTCCATCCACCACTCATCATTGGACAAGAGTTTTCCTCATTAAATTACAAAGGATTCCCTCTCTTGCCCTCACCAAGGAGCAAATTAAACTCAAATCCTGGAATCAGCAGACCAACAACCACGTTTCAGACACCTCACAGCTTCTCAATAATCTGTTCTCTTAAAATATCACCAGTTTTTCATTTTTATGTAGATTTTGCACTGAACCAAATTTGCCTGACATATTTAAAAATGGCAAACATTAGAAATAACTGTAACTACAAGCACACACCTTCAGGGATTTTGTGTAGAAGCAGAAAAGAGTTCCCCTCTGGCACTAAATTCTAGCACTGAATGTGTTCAACCCTGCACCCCTCAAATGCAAGCACAGAACATTGAGGCTCTGGGGAAAGTTCAGTGGTCCAAACACCCCAAGTGAGCACAGAAGCTGCACAAGCAAACACTGATTTCTCTCACAGGAAAGTGAACTCAACTCAGGAAGCTTTAAAATACCTTAATCCTGTTTGGCTAAAGATCAAACCAGAAAAAAACACCTTTTACAGGTTATGATTTATGACTTGCTGGTATCTTAAGTTAATGATCACAGTCCAAGCTACTGAGAGAGCAGAGGAGCTTTGCTGGCTGCCCAGAAGCCCAAAAAAATCTTAATTAACCTTTTATCTCTTCACAGGTGATGCAAAGAGCTCCCCAGTGATGCAGGGCCAGAGCCCTCACACCGAGGTGCAGCACAACCCCAGGGATTCTCCGAGTCAAACGCTGTCAACACTTATTTTAAAGAGACAAAAACATATTGAATAACAGCCCTGAGCCTGTGCCAAACCCCATGCCAAGCTGCAGCTCCCCAGAGGGCTCCCCAGCTCCCAATAAACACCAATAAACCGAGCAGATTATAAAATCAGTCTGCATGAACAGCACTGCAGACCGAAAAAAATGTGCTTACAGTGCAAGGCCTGAGCAGGAGCTGCTCCAGGAACACGGAGCAGGGAGCAGAAATCAGCTGAAATCCTCTCCACACAAAACAAAAAGCCAGGGCAAGTGAGGCAGAACTCCTCTAAACACAGCTTTGCTTTGTATGGAAGAGCTTGATTGGAATGTGAATTAAGTATTTAGCTGGGCTGTGACAGATTCTGAGGTTGCCACCAGCGCTCCTGAATGTGAAATTATCTGTCCATTAAATGGCAAAAAACGTAGTTTTAAACAGAACCAACCCCACCAGCATTTCTAATCTTGTTTTCCCTCACTGCAAACCTTCTCTCTACCCACTGAACTTAGGAAAAGCTTCTCTGCTTCCTGCAGAGCACTGACACACTCCATAAATCCCCTTCCAGCCATGCCTGGAACGACTGAAACAATCCCCACCAACCCACACATCACCACCAGCAAACTGCAGGCACCAAGAAGAGCCTTCCCCACACCACTTCTGGCATTTAGTGACAAATTCAGAGAAACCCAAACTTCATTTAAATCATTCAGACTATCTGGGGGCAGTGCCAGGGGAGTTCCACTCCTAATCCTGAAAGTCAAGCACTCTTACTTTCAGTTTTGCTCCCAGCAGGGCCAGGTGGAACTGGTTCAGGCCCAGGATTTTTCCACTGCCATGGGATGCCACAGCCTCACCTCACTCCTGCCCATATGTAAAAAACCTCGATTTTCATTTTCCACCTCATTTTCCTCACCTAAACCAACGTTTTGTATGGGGAGAAGCACACAGCTCTCAGTGACCAGAGTCTCAGTTCACATTCCAGGACAGATCCAGCAACGTTTTAAACCCCTGAGACCAATCCTGAATGCACAAACACAGAATAGATTTTTAGGCTAAAGCCTTATTTGTGCTCAGAGTTTATTGCTAAAATGGAGGGAGGCTTTTCCCGGGGATGTGGAGTGACAAGACAAGGGGGAATGGCCTTAAACTGGAAGTGAGCAGGTTTAGATGGGATATCAGGAGGAAAATCTTCCCTGGGAGGAAGGGGGGCCCTGGCAGGGGGTGCCCAGAGAAGCTGTGGCTGCTGGAAGCATCCAAGGCCAGGTTGGACATTGGGGCTCTGAGCCCACACAGGGCTTGGAACTGGACGATCTTTAAGGTCCCTTCCAACCCAAACCATTCTGTGATTATTCGAAATTGTATCGAGCTCTCCCAGCCAAGCCTTCCTTTAACCACCGCTGTCCTTGCAAAGCTGCACTTAATACACACAGACATAAATATAAATTTATACAAAAACACACACACGTAGCACACAGAGCATCCCTCAGCCCGTTTCCTACTCCAGCAAGCTCTGGCACGCAGCGAGCAGAGCTGACCACACCTCACCGAACATTTCCCCCCCAAGCACCACCTGGGCCTCCCCTCCTCCCTCCCCTCGGCTGTGACAGCGGGAATTCCCTCCGCGGTTATTTCCTCCACCCCCAAAGCCCTGCCCGCCACCAACCCCCAAAACCAAGCCGCAGCCGCATCCCCGTTACCGCGGCAACCGCCGCATCCCCGCGCATCCCCGCGCANGGCGCCGCGACTCGGCTTCTCTGGGAATCGCGGAATGGCTTCGGTTAAAAGGGACCTGAAAGCCCATCCAGCTCCACCCCCTGCCCTGCGCAGGGACACCTTCACTGTCCCAGGTGGCTCCGAGCNCCTACCTGCGCCTCGCCGGTGCAGAAGACCTTTCCGCCGACGCGGAGCCAGACGCGCTCCCCGGGGTGGGGCTGTCGGGCGCAGAAGGTGAAGGAGCAGCGGGAGCGGTGCAGCCTCCGCACGGTGCTGCGGACGAGCGCGGCCGAGCGCGGCCCCCAGCGCGCCCACAGGTACAGGTAGCACAGCGTGATCAGCATGGCGGGCGCGCGGCCACGCCCCCCCCGGCGGCTCTGACCAATCGCAGCGCCGTGCGTCAGTCGGGGCGGGCGTCGCTCCCAGCGCTGATTGGCTGGCGGGGGCTGGCGCGCGGGGCGCCCCCCCCCCTTTGCACCCTCGCTCTCCTTCCCCCCCCCCCCCCCCCCCCCCCCCCCCCCGCCACGC
>VZRX01016539.1:88425-103479 GCA_013398075.1 Notiomystis cincta
GGAAAAGAATCCTTGTGGAAAAGCAGAAATGGAGCTCACTCAGGGCTTCATTTGTGCTTTCAGACATTTCTTTAGTGATGGAAAAATTGGTTCAAATCAGTGTTCTGCACGTGGCTGAGAGTACCTCTAATTTTGTGTCTGATACAGAATTATTAACAGTTCTTATTAATATATTTTAATATATTTAATTAATAATAATTTAATAATGCAATAATAATTTATATTATTACTAGAATATCAAAAGCTACAGAAAGAACTGCTTACTCCACACAACCCTCATTTTAACAGCACTTTATATTTGTTTAGTTACCTAGAAAAAAGAATAACCTCAGTTTGAAATCTCCAGGCCTGGTCTGGATGTGATATTTTGTCCATAGGGGGAGTTTAGGTGAAAATTACTTTAAATTTAAAATATGCTTTCAGATGCACAATTTTATTTATTGGGTTTTTTTGGGAGGGATGTTGCTACAAGTAAACCACAGAAGAAATCAACAGAAAATTGACTTTTAAGGTGACTCTTCCTGGCTTTGAAATGCACTCTGGTTTTTACTTTTACTTGCTTGGGTGGGAAGGCTCAAAGAACAAAAATGAAGATTGAGGCACAATCAACAAAGGTCCTGAGGTTTTACTCTCACAAGAGAACAGACTCACAGTGATGATTTCAAGAATCCCACTTGGAGAAAACCAACGTGGAGCACAGCAAAAAAAAAAGCAGCATTTCTGTGGAATTTTACAGTTACCTGCAGAAAATGAGGGAAATCTTCATTTTGAGCCAGGTCTAATTAAAAAATGTGTCTTTTCCCAGCCAGAATTGGATGGTCAACTGAAAAATTGTCCATCAAAAGGAGCCCTGGGGTTCCAACATCCAGTGAGGTGAGTTAATCCTGTCACCTGGCAGAGGAAAAGTGACACCTTCCAAGCTGAAACTCCTTCTCAGGACAGGGATCACTTTATCCCTGGAGAATCTCATTTGAGGAACAGTTTAATTACTCCCAGTAATTAAACTGCACAGATTTTTATCCCTCAGGAAAGATGCCCAGGCTGAACAGAGCCTGAAACAACATGAAAAGAAGGAAAAAATAATCTTAAAACCCCCATTTTTTGCCTCATCTAATTTACATTTCCATTTATTGCTCACAAAGCCCAAATAATTCATGGGAACAGCTGCTAATGGAGTGGGACTTGGTACAGATTTGAGGTGGCTTTAATTTACTCTTGATTAAAAGTCAAACTCCAGGAAAAGCTTTTGAACCTTGGGGGACTGATAAGGGTTTTCACCAACATTTGGATACTTTAATTAAAAAACTCCTAATTGGGATTTTCCTTTAGAGGAGGAAAATCAATGGAATATCCTTCTTCTTTACAAGTATTTGTTATAGAATTGGTGGCATCTTAAACTCTGTGTGACCTTAATTACTGTCAGATTTCATTGGAAATTGGTCAAAGTGAAACCAAGAGGGGCCATTTATGGTTTTAATACAAAACCATGTGGATTTTGAACTAAATCCACCAGGCTACACCTCCTCCTTCACCTGGAGACACAAAATCCACTAAAATCAACTTCTGTACCTTGGGTAACCAACCCCAATCTAACCCTGGTATCCAGAATTAATGAATTAAAAAATAACTTTTAATATTCAAGATAGATTGGATGGACAAGTGCTGCATTGTTTTCTCTTAAAGTTTGTTTCCTTTTTAGGCTTTATTTGCCCAAGTCCAAATCCCAGAAGTTTCTTGGTAACATTGGAGAGAAGGTTCTGGCAAGTTTTCCTGGACAAGCCACCATTCACTTCTACAATGATGATGCTGAGTCTGAGGAAGAGGAGGAAAAAGTGAGCTCAGCCTAAGGAGGAACAGCCCTGAGAGACCCAGAATCCACATGAAAAAACCAAGAGGTAAAAAAAAGAACTGCCAGGAATGGATGGACAAACATCTGAGCAAACAGAGAAATACAGAGAGCCCAAAAGAAACTGTTTATAATTCTCTTTCCAAGGATAATGAGTTGATGCACTGGAAAATGGCAGGAAATCCTTTGGTGTTTTTAGAGACTTTCAGATAAAACCCTGAAGCTTTCAGTAACACAAAGAACATTGAGAGCACTGTTCTGAGTCACTCATTACTTTAAACACTGCAGTCCTGAGAAAGTCAACATTGGATGGATCATGAGGCTGAAAAATGTCATGGACAGCCCCAAAAGAACCCAAAGGCTTTCAAACACAAGGAATTTAGGCAAGGAATTATTTAAAATGCAGAGGCTGTTGCTTATTGGCTGCATGGGACACATTTATTCTGCTAAAAATGCTGAATGCCCAGCTGGCCTCATCCATTTCCAGTCCAACCCACAGGTTGGAATCAACATTTGTGATATTTTCTGGGGTTCTGCCATTCTCTTGTTATCAGATTTTTCCCCCTGAAATCTTTTGCCAGCCAAAGAAAAAAGGCAACTTTGATTTAAAACCATGATTTCATTTAATGACACATTAAAACTTGAATTCAGTGGTACCTGTTTTGCCTTCCCCACAATATTTTTTATGCTTAGACAGTTTCTCAGCACTTGCCTTGCAGCTTTTAATTACCTCAAGGATGAACTATTTAACCCCAGTATGTTTAAAATTTATTATCTTTAATTTGCCTCAACTTCCACCAAAACTGCCACAGTTTCCCCAGGGACAAAGGAAATGCAGAATTCCAGATTTTTGACCTTTCCAGCACCACTTTCAGTGGTTGTGAGATCAGGTCAGACACTTTCAGAAGCACTTCAAGTGTGTGGCAGCTCCTCCTCTCACACAAAGGGAGGGTCACACATTTAAAGTCTGGAAAATGAGGATTCCAAATAAATGAAGGATTTTTTGAAGCTCTCCACTTGCAAACTGAAAAGAGGATCATGAATTAAATTTACAGTAGGAGGCAACATCCTGTCATACAGGGAATGACAAGAGTTAGCTGAAATTTAAACCTCAGTGTGACAAAGGAAAATTCAGCTTTTAGAGTCAGCATTTCCTCATCTCCAAACAGATGGCACTAAAATACAGATCATTAAAGGTATTTCACAAGATATCCTAGAATGATTTATGCTCCTTGTTTAGTCTGCAGCAAAAGCAAACAGAGGAGCATCCAAGATGCTTTAACTGCTCTGTGATGACACTTTACACACACCAAAATTGCACTGAAATCCCTTCCCAGCTTCTTAATAATTGAGAAGCCCCAGAGTGAACCGGTGCAGCATTTCTGTGGTTGAGCTGCAAATTCAGCTTCAGTTCAATCTGAGATTCAGCTGCAGCTTCAGCTTCAGTTCAGTCTGATTGAGCTGCAGATTCAGCTTCAGTTCAATCTGATTGAGATGCAGATTCAGCTTCAGTTCAGTCTGAGATTCAGCTTCAGTTCCATCTGAGATTCAGCTGCAGATTCAGCTTCAGTTCAGTCTGAGATTCAGCTGCAGATTCAGCCTCAGTTCAGTCTGAGATTCAGCTGCAGATTCAGCTTCAGTTCCATCTGAGATTCAGCTGCAGATTCAGCTTCAATTCAATCTCTGAGATTCAGCTGCAGTTTCATCTTCAATTCAATCTGAGATTCAGCTGCAGATTCAGCTTCAGTACCATCTGAGATTCAGCTTCAGTTCAGTCTCTGATTCAGCTGCAGTTTCAGCTTCAGTTCAATCTCTGAGATTCAGCTGCAGATTCAGCTTCAGTTTCCACTTCAGATTCGTTCCCTCATCTGCAATCCCACCCTGCAAAGTCAGAGTGACCTCGGGGTCATTCAGCATTTACAGGAAAAAGGTAACAAAGCGTCCCCTGAACGAGTTTATCTTGAGTTCAGCACTTCAAAGGCAAGGCTGGACACAGATGAAATTGTTGGCCCAAAACCCTTCCCTTGGGAATTCAACAGCTGCAACACTTCCAGTAAATGCTGCTTTCAGTTTCCATTCTCTGCTGCAAGTTACGGTTCTCTGCTACAGGGTTGCTGTACTCCACAAAACCTCTGCAATTTCAGATGTCTGTTGTATTAAAATTAAACTTGCTGTTCCTACAACAGCCTTGAATTCTGCTTCCAGGAGCTTTTAAACTCTGAAGGATTCAAATATCCAAGGGAAGCATATCCTTGATGCCACAGAAATGTGTTTTTTTTTCTAAATATGATGCAGGATTAATTTGAATCAAGAGAAAAAGAACCAGAACAGGGTGGTTTTTTTCTCCTAAATTGCATTTATACAGGGAGAATGGCAACAGCAATATTCCCAACAGCAGCTTGATGAGCTCCAGAGACAAAATCCACCCAATTCACTGAAACCCTTCCTATTTAATGTTATTTATTCTGCTCTGGCTTCATCTCTCAGCTGCTTTTCACCCATAGCACAGCATCCCAACAAAACTGACTTTGGCAACCCCTCTGGAAGGGACCTGGCAGAACAAAACAAAATCCTTCCAAAAGTTCTCCTCAGAATACGGTTCAGTTCCTGAGCAGAGGGATACAAAACCCCCCATTCATCCCAGCTGGGTGAAAGCTGACTGGAAATTCAACAGGACTCAGCAAGCAGAACTCTGAATTAAACATTTGGCCAGTGTTTACCAATTAAACATTTTACCAATATTTACCCATTAAACATTTTACCAGTGTTTGCCACTCAGGCTCGAGGGCTCATGGAAAAGATTCATTGTGAACAAAACACATTTACACAAATTCAGTCAAATACTTTGTTTGTGAGGCAGAAACATTTTATGATTTCCACCCACAATGAAACTGAAGCTCCCAGAATCTTGTTGCATTTTTAATGTTCATGGACCCCCTAGCACAGATGTGTCCCAGGATGAACATTTCATATTAATAGTCCAGCTTTCCATTTTATATCAGAGGGGCTTGGGTTGTCCTTGCCCCTGTTCCCCCTGAGATGATCCAGCTGAGCTGACAGCATTCCTTGTGCTCCAAATAATGTTGGAATGGTCTGGACAATGCTTTAGCAAGAGTTTATCTGCTTAACTCAAGGAAAATCATGGAATGGGTTGGGTTGGAAGGGACCTTAAAGCCCATCCAGTCCCACCCCTGCCATGGCAGGGACACTTCCACTGTCCCAGGCTGATCCAACCCCAGTGTCCAACCTGCCCTCGGACCCTGCCAGGGAGCCAGGGGCAGCCACAGCAAATCTGGGAATTCCAGCCCAGCCCCTCCCCACCCTCCCAGGGAACAGTTCCTTCCCAATATCCCATCTAAACCTATAATTTTTCAGTCTGAAGCCATTCCCTGTGTCCTGTCCCTGCATCCCTTGGGNCAGGCTGATCCAACCCCAGTGTCCAACCTGCCCTTGGACACTGCCAGGGAGCCAGGGGCAGCCACAGCAAATCTGGGAATTCCAGCCCAGCCCCTCCCCACCCTCCCAGGGAACAGTTCCTTCCCAATATCCCATCTAAACCTATAATTTTTCAGTCTGAAGCCATTCCCTGTGTCCTGTCCCTGCATCCCTTGGGAATTGTCTCTCTCCATGTTTCCTGGGGCTCCTCCAGGCCCTGCAAGGCCACCCTGAGCTCACCCCAAAGCTTCTCCTGTGCAGGCTGGACAATCCCAGCTCTCCCAGCAGAGCTGCTCCAACCCTTCAGACTCCCTGTTTTTACCATCCCTCCCTTGCAGCTGCGATGGAAAGAAGAGAGAGACACAAATTAGGCAGCCACAGCTTCGCTCTCCCCTTTGGCACAGCCCCAATCCATGGGAATCCAGGCACCCCTGGTGTTTTATGGTGACACATTCACACATTCCTTCCACTCCCAGGGATGTTCACAGCACAGTGTGTGAAATACCATCCATCTCCAACAGCCTAAAAATCCCCAAAAAGGTGAATTTAAAAGCAAAGCTGAAGTTTCACCCCTGGGTTTATTCCAGCAGGGACAATGCAGTCAGTTGAACTCTCCTGGCTGTGCTGCACCAAGGTGTGTTTAAGGCAGAGAGGTGAAAATGAGGGCAAATTAAGCTTTTTTGCCTTTTATTTATTTAGCTTCCCCTCAGTCTCTGAGAGGAACAGACACCTGACGCCCAGGTGTGTTCTGTAAAGAAAGGCACCACCTTTCAATCACGTGGGGGATTTTTTTCCCCTCAGTACCTAAGGCCAAAATTGGACAAATTTACCCACAAAATCTCCTCTTTCCAGATTGTATTTTCTCCTTAATCCCAGCCCCTCAGGACACATTTATTATCCCCAAACCCCACCTTACCTGCTTTTATTTTGCTCACAGAGGCAGTTTCCCAAGTGCCTGAGTGGATGAAAAGGTCACCACGGTGCCTTTGAAGCAGCAGTGACAGAAAAGCAAAGATTCAGTTCCACACCTGCAAGTTTTCCCTTAACCAAAGAGCCCCTCACTGTTGGTTCTCCCAGAACTGGGGGTCTGCAGAGAAATGAAATGGCAGAGAAATGACCCAACCTTTGCCCAAGGCTGACAGTTCTTTCATTTGGTGCTCTCAGGGCTTTTTCCAGTGGCTTTCCTTGATCCTGAAGGGATCTGGGCATCCTTAACAAGGCACTCGATTCATCCTTACATTGAACCATCCTGGGAACGTTCCCTCCTTGTCAAGTCAGAATTCCAAATGAAATTGCTCTCTTGGGAAGCAAAAAGGGGTGGAAAATACACAGGAAAAATAAGATTACAGTCGATACCTCGGTGTCTGTGACATGATTAGAGAGGTGACAAGAGAGGAAATGCTGGGCAGAAAATCCTGATTTTATGGGTGGGGAGGCTTAAATGGGGAAATTAAAATTAATAAAAGGGCAGAGGTGAGAAACTACAGCAAACTAAACCCCCAAATTCATTAATAAGTCTAAAACTCCCCCACAAATCAATGCTGCTCTAATTTAGGCACCAATTCATTTTTCTACAATGCCCCCACATGCCAATACACCTGAAATCCACTGTTTCAGAGTGAAAGGTTGAAAAGGGATTTTTCCTTCATTAAGGAAGGGTTTTAATCCTTCCTGGAATACTGAACATGGAGATTTTCCCTTCAAACTCAGGCAGAAAATCCAACCAACTACAGATTTATATTCACACCAAAGGGATTGTTACCAGGTCTTAAAACTTCCCAGAGAACTGATGGTCATTTGATAGATTCCTAAAGAATTTCCCCACAAATCCTCAACAATTTATTATCTTTGAATGAAATAATAACATTTTAAGCTAAATTCTCTGCTGGAGTTTGTTACAGGTCTAATAAATAATGAGGTTCTATTGACTGGGCTTTATAATCAACCTAAATAACCTTGACTCCTGTAAATAACTGAATTTGTGATACTTGGAAGAAAGGAAGTAAAGAAAAACAGTAAAATTCAGTGTTTAAAAACCATCTGAGCCACTTAACCTTGGGCTGTACCAACAAGGACCTGTCAGTTCCTGTATTTCCTTGAACTTAGCTTTCAGTATTCTTAAAAATTAGCTTTAAAAAGTCATTTCAAGCCTTGTTTCAGCAAATCGTCACAGCCCACCTTTGTCATTTCTGGTGTTGTTGGGAATTCAGTAAATCTGATAATTTGGGGGGGTGGGGGACCAGCAGATTTGGCTGAATAAAGAATTGTGTGAAGGGAAATGGACCATTATACACCTTAACCCAGGAGAAATCTCCCAGAACCACAGGAGATCGTGGAGAAATCAGCCACATTTTATTAATATTTACAAAGGAAAACCACATATTTACAATGTAAACACTTCCAATTCATAATAAAAAATAATCCTCAAGGCTTTGACTGGCAAAACACATTTTTTCTCCCTGAATTCAAAGGGAAATAGAATTAAACTCTGTCCAAAAGCTGCTTTTTTCCCTCTCAGAGGGGAATTCCCAACAGAAAGCTGCAAGTAGCAGGACACTTTTAAACCCACAAGGAAGACCAGATGAATTATTGGGGCATAATTCTCATAGAAATACAGATTATTACTAATAGTAGCAGTATTAATATTACTTAAAATAAATTTAATTAGGAATTCAGGGAGAAAAAAATCTGAAAGAGTTTTTTTTTAGCTTGAGGAGGTTTTGGTTGTCCTTCTGTAAGAGTTTTATTTATTAACCCCTGGTTCAAACAGATTTTAATACCAACTCTCTGCTGTTGCAAATCCCTTTCTCAGAGAGGAAGAACATTCTGTTGACCTCACTGATGGGAATATCCCTCAGTGCTGGAATTGCCTCCTCTTGGAATTTCTTCTGCTGCTGCTTTTTTGCATAGTTATCTACAAAAGATAAGGGGAACATTTCATCCCTTCAAGATGCTTTTCTCCCCAGGAAAATGATATCATTAGAAATGCAACACTACAAATTTAGCTGCTTTTTAAAGGATTGGTTGAAAAACCCCACCCTGCTCTCTTTCCAAAACACCCCCAAATTTAAAAGCTTAAATATGGATTTCCATAATTCTCAGTGAAGGATCCAAATTTTAAAGAAGCAGCAAAATTACCTGTGATGGTCTGAGTGGAGCTGAGTGGAGCTGTGCTCATCATGTTAACCCCAAAAAGCAAAATATAACCAATTCCCACAGCCACCAGGAGATAAACTGGCAGAGCCACTGCCCAGTACCTGAGGAAAAACAGTTTAAATTTTACATCCCAGAATAAGGAAGGTTTCCTGCTAAAGCACTTTTAATGCTGGTGTTGGATCTGTGATGAATTTCTCCATCCACGAGGAAAAGAAACAGCAGCCCTGAATGTGGATCCTGGATCCACTGGAGCTGCTGGCACAAACCATCAGATCAACTCCTTAAAGAAGGTGTTGATTTCTGAATTATCCTAAAACATCCCAATAGTCTTCATTTCACAGCACCTTGAAACATTCCCAAAACAGCTACACTAAAAAAATGCTTCCCAAACACCAAGAGGGACAAATGGATTTAATGCAAAGCCATTATTTAAAGGTAAAAAAAAGGGGGTTGCTATTTGAAAATAATTAAGGGTGTCAAATTAAAGAGTTTAATTGGCTGCACTTACTTTTGAGGCCAATATGTCAGTCCCAAGGAGAAGAGCCAAGTCTCAGGAACAAAAGCCCAGATCAGGTACAAAACTGCACAACAGAATTAAAAAGTCACAATAAGCCTGGTGCTGTTTTAGACTTCCTAAATTTTGCTTTTACACTGTTCAAACCAAAATATCTCCCCAAAATATTGCAGGATGTGTCTCAGACACAAATCCTGCCCAGGACTTGGTTACATGAGATTGGTTTTGTATTTAATATTTAATATTTAATTTCTGATTTCCTACAGAGACAGACAAGAATTTATTCCAAGCTGAACTGCAGAAGAAAGAAAAAACCAACAAAACCACCCCAATAAAAAGAGGCCAAAGGAATCTGAACAGAGATAAAGCAGAAAATGATCTCACAGTGGTGATTAACTGGAAGAAAAGCAGTGGAACTGCAGTGTTCGGATGGAAATGAAATCCAGTAACGAAAAATTGATGAAAAACTCTTCCTGATTCTTGCAAAATTCGTCCCTTCCGTGTCACCGAACCCGAGACCCCGAAATGGTGCTCGGAACAGCGACCTGAGAGCTCGGACAGAGCTCGGGGAGCTGCGCTCAGCGCCCCGGGCCCAGCGGCGCTGCCGAGCCGGGTCCCCAGGGAAGCGCTGCAGAGCCCGGAGAAAAGCTATGATAGAAATATAGAAACAGAAATGTATATATAAATAATTCCCACTGAGCTTGACCAGATTGACTTCTTATTTTTTATTTTTGTCGGTATTTTGGTGAGGAAGGCACCACTGCAAGTACCTACAGTGCGTGATGAATGAGAAAATGTGACTGGAGTGAAAAACGGACTAAAACGAGACGCAGCCCAGCGAGGCCTCGGCGCGACGCGCTCCGTGCCCGATACTCACTGAAGCCAAACCAGGAGCCCAGAAAAAGCGCAAATCCGTAGATCGCCCTTTCCGGCAACGGGGCCGGCGAGTTCTCCACCATCCTCGGCTCTCCCCGAACGCGGCGGGAGAACGGGACGGGCGGCGCTCAGAGAGCCCCGGGGAAGTTCTCCCGGGGAGACCCCCGGCTGCGGGGCCGCANCGGGGATGGACGCGGGGAGCGGAGCGTGCTCGCCCTCCTTCCGCCTCGCCCAGCCCGGAACCCCCGCTCGCTGCCCGGTTCGTGTCCGGCCGCCTGACGCGTGTCCCCGGCCCGCCCGAGGCGGAGCCTGCCGGGGCTCTGGGAGCAGCGGCACGGACTGGGCTGTGCTGGCGGGATCAGAGACGCGAGCGGCGAGCCGAGGGGCTTCCGGGGTCGGCTGGCGGCGGGGGGGGAGCCCGGGCGCTGCTGGGACGGGGCGGGGTGTTCGGCACATCCCGGGGTGCAGCCGCGGTCCGGGGATGCTGCTCCCTGAGCCGGCACGGGGAAGGTGCCTGAGCCGCCCTTCGGGGCGAGGCAGCGCCCCGGGGTCCTGTCGGTGTCAGTGATAACGCGGGGTTAAAATGTTTCCAAACCCGTGGTAGCTGCAGCGGGCCTTAGTGAGGAGAAGGGGAATCGTGCGGGTAGAACGGTGCGAACCCACAGCCGTGTAGCGACCTGTGCGTGCCCGTCTGAACAACAGATAATTGTGCAGCAATTATGGGAAAAGAAGCTCGAACTTGGGTGAAATCAGTGTACACACAACAGAACAGTAGCAAAGTAACGATTAACATCTGATTATACAACAACTGTGTAAAGAAAGAGTATAAAATGTGTCCATCTCAGGTCTGTGTCGGAGTCAGATTTGGGTTTGTCCGTCCCCCTGATTCCCAGAGCTCTTCAGCAAAAGCACCTGCATATCAATCCAGTGGTTCTGTGCTTTCCATGCTAACATCACAAGCTCTTCTCTGGGGTTAGGATGACTTTTTTCAGTGTTAACATCTGCTTTCACAATGTCAGAGCTTTCACAAAACCCAGCAAGGTGAGATTGAGTGGTGGGATCGTTTGAAGTCTTGCACAGCACCTTCACTCACCTCTTGCCTTCCTCTCGTGTTTGCTCATCCTCCCTTTCTCCCAGGGCGAGGTGCCATGGCTGATTCTCTGTCCAAGTCCGACCTTGCAGCCTTGGCTCTTTTTGGAGGGGATGCTTGCTACTTCGAACTGGTGAGTGGGGCTGGAAGTGGATGGGAAACTTGCAGGACGTTCCAGGGGAGTTTTTACCCAGATCAGGCCCTGGCACAGGGTGCCCAGAGCAGCTGTGACTGCCCCTGGATCCCTGGCAGTGTCCAAGGGCAGGTTGGACACTGGGGTTGGATCAGCCTGGGACAGTGGGAGGTGTCCCTGCCATGGCAGAGGTGGCACTGGATGATCTTTAAGGTCCCTCCCAACCCATCCCATTCTGGGTTTCTCTGATTCTGTGATCACCTCTCCAGAGCCATTAATTAACTCAAACTGCTGTGAAGGTCCCTCCCAGTGAGCAGGATTCCCTTGCAGAAACCCAGAGTGGGGCAGATGCCCGAGCCTGGTGTGCCCTGGCAGCAGCAGTGGCCGATGTGTGCAGCTGGGCCAGCCAGGGGCAGATCCTGCTGCCAGCAGAACCTGCCCAACCTGTTGGTGCTGTGGCCAGGCTGGCCTGGGAGCTGCAGCTCAGCCTGGCATGGGCAGGCCCTGCCACTGAGAGGGGCAGCTCTACTTGGGGTTGCTGCTCTTGGTTTGTGGGGTTCAGCTCTGGATTGGGATTTCAGCTCTCAGTCTGGGATTTCAGCTCTTGGTTTGTGGGGTTCAGCTCTCAGTCTGTGGGGTTGCTGCTCTTGGTTTGTGGGGTTCAGCTCTCACTTGGGGTTGCAGCTCAAAGTCTGTGGGGTTCAGCTCTCAGTCTGTGGGGTTGCTGCTCTTGGTTTGTGGGGTTCAGCTCTGGATTGGGATTTCAGCTCTCAGTCTGGGATGTCAGCTCTTGGTTTGTGGGATTTCAGCTCTCAGTCTGTGGAATTTCAGCTCTCAGTCTGGGATTTCAGCTCTTGGTTTGTGGGGTTCAGCTCTCAGGCTGTGGGGTTGCAGCTCTGAATTGGGATTTCACCTCTTGGTTGGTGGAGTTCAGCTCTCAGTCTGTGGGATTTCAGCTCTCAGTCTGTGGGATTTCAGCTCTCAGTTGGAGTTTCAGCTCTCAGTCTGTGGGGTTGCAGCTCTGCACTCTGACTGCAGCATTGCCCCTTCTTATCTCTGCCAGTTTTATCTGTTCCTTTGTGCCCAGTAAGGCTCTGTTTAATCCCAGAATCCCAGACTGGTTCGGGTTGGGAGGGACCTTAAAGCTCATCCCATTCCAGCCCTGCCCTGGCAGGGACACCTCCCACTGTCCCAGGCTGATCCAACCCCAATGTCCAACCTGGCCTTGGACACTGCCAGGGATCCAGGGACAGCCACAGCAAATCTGGGAATTC
The DNA here is from genome assembly GCA_013398075.1 of Notiomystis cincta. Lineage (NCBI taxonomy): Eukaryota > Metazoa > Chordata > Aves > Passeriformes > Notiomystidae > Notiomystis > Notiomystis cincta. The sequence goes on from VZRX01016539.1 coordinate 100,750, forward strand.
CAGCCCAGCCCCTCCCCACCCTCCCAGGGAACAATTCCTTCCCAAAATCCCATCCCAAAATCCCTCTGGCCCTTCCCCTGTGCTGTGGCTCCAGTTCCCCAGGATTTTTCCCTCTCAGTTGAGCCTTTCCTGGATAAACTGTAGCACTCTTGGACTCTTCCCCTGGGCTGTTGATTTTGCCCTTCCTGCTGTGCTGGAGCAATGTCAGAAATCCCTGTGCTCATCCCCACTCCTGCTGCTTGCAGAGCTCCCAGGAGTTATTTATCAGTGCTCTTGTGAAATTCAAGCTGTGGCCTATTGTCCTCCTCAGGCAGGAATTAAAAAGTACAGATTAAATTGAATTTAATTTCTTCTTTGTCAAGCTCTTCCTTTCCAAGGGACTGGCAGAGCTGTGATTCCATTCAGAATTTATTTATAGCAGGGAAGGATTTTTTGGGTGTTTGCTGCTGCCAAAACAAAGCTCTTTAAGAGCTGTCAGTTATCTTTCAAGATGAGCTGATTTTGAAATCACAATTGGGTGTTTTTTTCCCTCCTTTGTGTGTCCTGGCCTGTTAAATACATCAATTTTATAATTTAGAAATGAGAGTGATAATGCAGCATTACCTGTGATACAGAGGGTTCATTAAATGTCACATTCACCATGTTTGTTAAAATACCAGACTTTGGAGGGATCTGTAAATCTGAATAAATCATTTCCTCTGCAGCTTGAGGTGCTCAAATAAGGTTAAACCCCTTAAAAGTAACATAAAATACTAAATTAGCTCCTCTTATTTTGATATATATGGTTCTATTTAAATATACAATGCACTGTCAAAATTTAATTATTAATATTTGATTGACTTTAAAACCTCTGTTACCTTCTTAAACCTTTCAGTTTAATCAGATATTTTTGAATATGATTTTGCTGCCTGATTTTGGAATTATTAATTCCTACAATCCTGTTCTAATGTGATTAAAAATATTCTTTAAATGAGTAAAGCTTTTCCTGTCCCTTCATGACCATTAACCTATGGACATTTTTTTTTACAGCATATGCAGGTAAATGTTATTTTTTCCTCTAAACCAAATGCTTTCTTTGTTCCTGGTTGTGGTTTCTCTGTTTGCTTTTTGGCTTTGCACTGTAATAAAATGTAAATATTTAAATATATTCCATATAAAGATGTAAATAATGTGTTTATCTTTAGGGTCATGGCACCTTTGGACAGCCAGTGCTGCCTAATCCTAAAACAGGTATGGAAACTAAACCAATATTCTTCCATTTCTGCTGCTTTTTGGATCTTTGGATTGCTGTTGGATTTTAGTTTTGCCTTCTTGAGCCTAAAAATGAGTTCTTTATTATTTCTGAGCAGAAGTTTTGTTATGTTCTGTTACCCTGGAACAATTCTCATCTTTTTCTCCTAATAAAACTCAAATATTCACTAATATTTACAAACATGCAGGCAATTAATGCTGTGAGGGTGGAGATTCAGGGTTTGTGCTTTTGGCTGTGGAGGTCTAAAGACAACTTCCAGTTGATTTAATTTGTTTTTTTGCAGGATTAATTAAAGCAAAATTCACAGTTGCAGCAAAGCAGGCGGCTCAAATTCTTCAAAATTGCATTTTCTGCCCAAGCCCCCCAATTCCTGGGGATAAACAGCTGTGCAAAGGAAATTTCTGTATATTTGGTGTATTTCCACACCCTCAGCTGATGCTGCTCTGCTCTGGGAGTACCTGAAGCCACCCCAAAAAAATCATTTCTTTTTCCATCTCCTCCAGAGGACCTGAAGCCACCTCAGTGGCCCCATTTCCCTCCCTCTTCCAGCTGGACCCTGGGAAGTGCAGGATGCTTTTGAGGACAAACCCTGGTGTTTTTGTGCCCTGTTGCCCTGCTTTTCATGTCCCAAAATAATTTCATGGATGCAGGTGGAAGAGGCTGAGGTTTTCCTTGGAAAAGAACATTCCCTTCCAGCCCCAGTGAGCTCCTCACATGCAGGGAGGATGCATTTATCCAATTTTATCTCAAGTTATCACTCCAAATCACAGCTCAGGAATACAAAAACTTCCACCAGATCCCTTCCTTAATTCCATAAAAATCCCCCTCTTCCATTAAAAACCCCCTCAAGCTGCCAGGTGAGCTCAGAGCATTCACATTCCCTTGGTTTGGTTAGCTGGGAGTAGAGCCTGGGAATAATTTTAATAATCCATTTTAATGTTAATTGGCTGGAATTGTGCCCTGAAATTCCCATTTTTTCCCCCTTGCAGGAGTTGATCCCTGTGAGGTGTGGTGCAATCAGCCTGTGGAGAAATTAAGGGAATATTGCAACGTTATCAAAATCAGGATGTTCTGGTCCCTGCTCTTCACCAGGGAAAGCACTTCCTTTGTGGATGAATATGGGTGAGTATCCACATTTTCCAAGGGTTTTTTTCCCAAATCCTCCCATTTTTCCTTGTTCCCTGTGAAAATTCCTCCTGTGGTTCCAGCAGGGCTCAAACTGGAGCAGAAATGTTGGGGGCACCAATGGGCTGAGCCAGAAATCCCTGAATCTGTGGGACAGAAATCTGAAGGGGGGGACTCTGAGGTTGGGATCTTTGGGGTTCTGAGTTTGGGGTGTTTGGGGTTCTGAAGTTTGGGGTGTTTGGGGTTCTGAGTTTGGGATCTTTGGGGCTCTGAGGTTTGGGGTCTTTGGGGCTCTGAGGTTTGGGATGTTTGGGAGTGTGAAGTTTGGGATGTTTGAGGCTCTGAAGTTTGGG
>VZRX01016540.1:0-24497 GCA_013398075.1 Notiomystis cincta
GGGCTGGACTGCGGTGGGAGCAGTGAGTTCCCTTCCCGCAGTGGCAGCTCCAACCATCCTCCTCCGGAACTGAGAGAAAAGAGGGACCACAGCTGCCCCTGTCCCCATCTTTTACCAGCCCAATTCCTGCAGTATCTCGGCCCCTGTCCGAGAAACCCTCAGAGAGAAAAGTGCGACTCAGGTGCATTCCAGGCTTGGTCACTTCTTTTGTCCTTCTTAAGCAGCATCATTAACATTTCTTAGGAATTTTATGGGAAAAATTCTCTAACAACAAGAGACAACCTAGCTCTCAACATACTTCAAAAGAAGAACACAACAAAATAAAGCAAAACCCACCTTGGATTTGCTTCCAATTTAGTTTCTGCTAATCTAGCTGGTTTAAACCAGTTTAAAAATTAAAACTGTGTTCAGTTTCTATATTCTAGCTTCCCACTCAAAAGATATATATAGAGAGCTAAAAATTATCTAGTCATGCTGAAACTTAGTATCTAAGTCTCATTTAGAATCAGTTGCTGACTTTTAAACCCCTTCCTATTATTGTTTCCTCTTCAGTGACATTTTTTCTTACACTGGTATTTTAGCACTTAAATTAAACTTTAATTATACAATCAGTTTACTAATTTCTGTTAATAAAATCCTTTCCAACTTGTCTGATGGTAGTAAGCACTATATAAAAAACCTTTTAAATTATTAGTGTATTTTTCTTTAAAACATAAATGTGATTATGTTTTCAAATTACTAGACAGAATATCATTGGAGCATATCATAGAGTGGTTTGGGTTGGAAAGTACCTTAAGAGCATCTAGTTCTAGCCCCTTTGCCATGGTCAGGGACACCTTCCACTAGACCAGGTTGCTCCAAGCCCCATCCAGCCTGGCCTCGAACGCTTCCAGAGATGGGGCAGCCGGAACTGGTGAATTTGATTTGCTCCTCTGTAATTTGGAAAGTTCTAAGAAAGGTTCCAGAGTCAGTATCTACAGCATCCATGAGTAATTTCTGGTCAGTAAGATATGAAACAGGCTTAGCTAGCAAACACCTTCTACTGCAATAACATGGGAAAAGGAGAGATACAAATCTCCATTCTACCTGGAAGGACCTTTTAAAACGTCTGTGGCCAGGCAATGGGAAGGACTGCAGATACTACCCAATGGCATTCCATGAAGTCCACATAATATTTTTAGGTTAGGAAATTGCTGGTTTCCTGACGTGATTAATTTCAGAAGGCCTTAATATAAGTTCAATTTGCAGTATGGTTATTTTTTTCACTCTGAAGCAAACAGCCATACTTTAACTTCCTCTTAGGACAGCCTGAGCTTGCTACTTCATGAAGTATCTTGTCTGCCCATAAATTAATATAAATAAAAGCATACCTGCTAGCCAAGCAAAAAACATCCCTGCCAAAGTAAGTTATATTTAATGTCAACAGTTGCTACTTTTAATCCTGTTTATTTCAGGCTTCAGTGTCATCCACCCTCATTTTCCTGTGCTGGCAAAATATGCATATGCAGCATCTCTGATTTTGTTCACAAAGCCAGTACAAAAGCTACAGCTATAAGTTATACTGGTGATCTATCCTATTATGCCTGATTTTCAACAAGGTCTGATTTTTCCTTGTATTTTGTTGAGTAACTAACTGTAACATTGACAAATGTTCTACAGAATTCAGCAGGTAGACACTAAGAGATCCTTTTATAGACCATCCTGTAACTGCACATTTATATGTAGATCTTCATATATGCACCGTTTATTTAGACTTTTGTTCAAAATCCAGATATGAAAGATGTTGGAAGATGATATACAAAAGCAATTCATGAAGAAACAGAAAATCACAGAATGGTTTGGGTTGGAAGGCACCTGCTTTCCTTGTAGGAGAGGTGCTCCATTCCTCTAATCATCTGGGTGGCCTCTTCTCTCCTCTCTGCCTGCTTTTTAAGGCAGGTTGAAGGATGTCTTCTAAATAAAATCTTTGCTGGGGTGACACAGGATGAAACTTTTCAGGTTTGGGTTTTTTTTTTGTTTTTTGTTTTGCTTCACTCACATGACAAGTTCTTTTGCCTTGCCATACAAATATCAGCATTCCATATCCACAAAAGCTGTATAGTTCACAGTGGCACTCAACTGTTCAAAAACTTTAAAACAGTTGATTTTTTAATTCACCATCATTTATTTGCATTTACATGTTTGTTTAAATGTGAAAAAAAATTAGAAGTTTCTCCTGAACAGGTTAGGTTGAAGTTTCAAGAAAAATTTGTATCGGACAGTTTTTCCAGCTCACGCAAACTTGTCTAGAAATCTTCAGCACTGGTCTAATTAAAAAGTGGTGTCCTGCTTTTTGTAAATTTGGTAACTTTCAGCTCAAGTCTTCTGGAAAATCCAATGCCAATACTTTGAACGTGGCCTATGTTCATTAAATGGCCTTGTGCACTCTTCTATGACAGAAAAAAACACATTGCCAAGCAAAAATAGCACATTGCAGCTACTTTTTGTTGTGCAACAGGAACTCTTCCACCAGTTTCAAATACCTATTTGAGGATACATCTAGTCTAGTTTTACTATGAAAGTAAACAGTTCTCTTTCCTCCAAACAGTTCAGGTCAACTGGATGAGAGCAATTGTAGGTTTTGCTCTCCTTCCTGGGAGATTTTCCATTCTTTTCTAACCTTACTACGATGCTCTGACTTGATGAACATGCATACATGCTAACATATGTGCAGAACACGGCCTTACATAATCTAACACCAAAGCTATCACAGCAGCATTACAGGAGACTTATCAAGTTCATAGGCAGTCAAATCTAATTATGCAGCAACACAGTGCTGGAGGAATTCTCATGGAAATCAGTACATAGTAAAAAACCCCCACAATATTCTCTTTAAAAACACAGTATGCTTTTAAACTTTCTAAAATAAATTTATGTGTCTAACAAGAATCCTGGCATTCAGTAGAAGCAATTTAAGTTCCAGAGTAAACAAGGTTTCTGCTAAATGCTTAAATCACACACAACACACTGCCCCTTTCATAACATTTTCATTACTTCTTATATATGGGCATTCTCCACTAAAGCAAGAAAAACTATCCCTTGACTTAAAAAACTGATGTTATAAATGGTTGGAGCTTTTTCTCTGTTGCAGCAATTTTACACTCATCTAACTACAAAACTTGTAATACAAAATATGAGATGAATGTCTCTCAAGCTCACAATTTCATGAGATCACAGAACCATTGAATTGTTTTTGTGTCAGAAAGGAATTTAAAGATCACCCCATTCCAACCTCCTGCCAGGGATACCTTCCACTAGACCAGGCTGCTCAGAGCCCCATCCAACTTGGATTTGAAAGATAAAGAATTATAGAACACTCCATGTATCCACATGTGACTTGTGTTCCTCCCTCTTCAGGATGAAGCTCTCAGCTGGAATAGACTTTGATGGAGAGCAGTGAGATGAACTGGGCAAGTCACAGGAAGTGTTGGAACGGGACAGGCAGTGCACAGGGCATAGCAAGGCAGCTACTTAACACTAGATACCCTTCTCTCCATTCAGTGACCTGAACAACAGGGCCTTGGGTGCTGATGTATGTTTCTAAATACAGCAGATAACCCACAGAAAGTGTCTGTCAGAGGGGCCACTATGCAGCTAATCAAGGAAGTGCCTTCCAAGGACCCATCCAGCTTTTACACAAAGCCAAGGTTAAAGTTTCCCAGTGACAGAGTGTCAAGTGTAACCAGCCTGCCCTTGCTGCACTACCCACCACATGGCTCACATGCAGGAGGGGGGAAAAGACACCAAAGCCCAAATAAGCAGGTAGTGCTCATCAGTGGGAAGAGAATAATTTCCAGTACTGCAAACAAAAGGACTTGAAAGCAAGAAGTTTATTAATATGAGTTTTGTTTCATTGGTAACTTGGCAGGAAGTTATTTTAGTTATGTGTGTGGGGTTTTTTAATAATAAAGCTGCAAATATAGCTTAAACTGATCTGTTCTCATGTAGGGCTTTCGTGTCTGGTTGACCACATATCAATTTTGATTTAGAGTAGCTGAGTTATTTTCTAACAGACTGCCTCTTGGAATGTGTAGAAAAATGTAACATTCAAAAAAGTAATTTGAAAATAAAACATGTTAGCTAGCTAGTACATCAGAACACACAGACTGATAATTTTCATTCTTCAGAAAGAAGCTGCAACTAGAAGTGTCCTTTAGTAAGAGTCCTCATAGAGAATTCGCTTTTTTTGCTAAGTCTCCTAGAAAGACCTCTCCAGGCAATCCCACCTCTACCTCTGTAGAGCTGGGTGCTTGGACAGCAGGGTTTGTTACCCTGCCAAGGGGAGGCTGCACTGAACTTTGCCCTGCCATCTGATACTGCTGCCCAGGGAAGGATTGGAAGGCATGGAAGGATTGTGGGAGGAAAAGTGGGACCACTAGGTAATTCTGCTCAAATTGCCAAGTTGTCTGCCAGGGCCTAACATAGGAGGACGAGGGCTTGAAGCCTAAAACAGAGGTGCAAATTGCTTGATACTCAGGCTGTGGTCTGCTGCCTGCATGCATAGAATTCTAAGGCTCTGATTTTCCAAGTGACTTGGTGAACTTACATAGCTTTCAAGCTGCTTTCAAAATTCAGCTTAAAGATGAGCCAATTTAGACTTTTTGTTAGTTTGTTTTTAAAACAGGTTTCAAAAGTTTCCTTTGTATGCTTGAAACCTGTAGTTATTACTTTTTTTTTAAGGTGCCTATTACTATATAGTCACATAACCTGCATTTATAGTTTGCTTCTTTAAATAAAATTCAGATGTTTTTGACTGTATTTATGGCACAGTAATGAAAATCCTGTGGCTCTATGATATGATATCTTTATTATGAACATATGTGCCAGCATTCCTACAAATTCAAGCATTTCAGGCTGCTTTGGCCACAGTTGATTAAAAGGTTCATTTACATGACTCTTCATCTGTGTTCTCTATATTAATGCACTTTGGGACAGGAAAAAGCATGGATAGAATGACAAGAGACACCACCATTCACTTCTTCTGCAGGTCCTGGTGAAGCCCATGCTTATTTGTTTCTGTAATACAGGAGCTACCTGCTTCAAAACTGGCATGAATTGCAAGCACACAGTTCTGACAAACCTGCAGCAGTTTGGACTGTAGCAATTGAATTAATAAGAAATGTAACAAGGTAAATGATAACTTTGTAACAGTTACTGCTTGCTTGAAATTTTAAAGCAGATTAAAAATATTGTAATTACATTAAATAGTTATCACATGAAGCTGTGATCCAGATTGACAAATGCAAGGAAATTCAAGTTTTTATTGCTGAATCTGAATGCATTGTTGCCTCTGCACCAGCTCAGAACCCTGTATTGACTTCACTGCCCTTGGATGAACATAAAGGCATCAAAATATAAATATGCACATAAGCTTGAAAAGCCAAGGGATGAAGTGCTACCACAAATTTTATACTTTTAAGTGGTTGAGTCAGACAGGTAGTTCTCATAAGAATATCTCTTGATATTACCAAGAGAGTTTATGAAGGATAATAAAAAGAACACTACATGAATCAAAACCTTTGATTATTTCTTTGAATTTGTTATCATATTGAGATCATGAGAGTAAAGGAAGATTTTTGTGAAACAAATGCCAAGTATTTGACAGACCAATTAGCAGGATTGTGCTAGTGTGTACTTAAGAACTTTTACTGAAGGGCTATTATTTATCCAGCACACTTGAATGCTTCCAGAGGAGCATTTTAAGTCTATCATGAAATTCCATATTTAGAGTACATATAGGTTCCAGAAATATGGGTCATAAATGTCCTAATAAAAAAATCACTTGTCCTGCAGAGCCCTTATATGTAATTCTAGTACTTTTGTTTTTATGTATCAACAGCAGCAATAATAATGATACTTTACTCTTTTAGAGCAATCCTCACCCACTGATCTCAACGCTCTTTAACAAAAAAGGTAAAAATTATTAACTTAATTTCAGAGATGAACAGAGGAATGAAGCAACTCCAGGATTAGGAAATGTGTCACTGAGAGAGCTGGAAACAAAATGCAAGTTCTTCACTTCCAATTCAGTGCTAAAGCCATGAAACATGATTGCTTTTCTCAAATTGAATTCTTCTGAGAAAAAAAAAATCAATCATGTTTGCTGCACTGTAAGGTTAGTGGAATAAAGACGTCAGCATGCTACCCTTTTCCTTTTGTCCCAAATCTTAAACTGTTATTAATTCCTACTTATACCTAAAGACCCTGCCCATATCCTCAGGATGAGAGGGACAGAGCAAGAAGATTCTCTGTCATCCTCTATTCCTTTCTCAGTCATCCTTTGGATGAGAGCAGCAGGATAGAAGCATCAGCCCTGATGTCAGCAGCCCTCCCGTGTTGTCTCATGAGTGGATGGGTACAGGAAAGATGACATCATTGGACAACAAATGGTCTACTATTGCTTTTCTCAATTTACAGCCAGGAAACAACTGCCTTCATAGTGAATTACCAGAGGAAGTCTAAATGCTCCTAGGAAAACAGATGATCTGAAGTAGTCTACAAAAGCCAGCAAACACTCTAGAACTACCACAGAGCAAAGGGAAATAATCCCTGGATGCAGAACAGGTTTTGTGTCTGGTGAACCATGGAGCTGCCATCAACTGCTCACTGTCCAGTATATTGGGGGCCTATCATCCTATGCTGACAAATCAGACTGGTCACCAAAGGATTCTCTTGGAATGCTTCTGAGAAAACTGATGATTTCAGTCACTGCACAGCCTGCAGGTATTAGAATGTATAATACACATCTCATTCCTTCTCCTGTCAAATGAACAAGAACTCTCTTCATTGCAGTGCAGCAGCACTGCAGGAATTGTATAGAAAATCTAAAAAGCAGGTAAGATTGTTAAAATAGTAATTTCCCTGCAGCTGGACTAAAAATTTTCTATAGATCTTGAAAAGACAATGTTTTCTTCTATGGATATATATGGTCTTGTTAAATGTTAACAGGCAAGAAAAGCACCACTAAAAAGCACACTTCCATCTTAGTGTAACAACCAGAGGCTTTTTATAACAACAAATACAGTGAATGTGAAGTAGAACTGTCATAAGAGAAGAAAAGTTTACCTGAAATTGCTGATCTAGTTCTGGAAATGCCAAAGAGAAGTTTTCAGGGGAAGCATCATCTAGAAGGTAAACACAATGTTAAAAGTCATTGTCTACCAAAAAGGGCATTTCAAGCAATCTGTTTGATGAAGTTCTATATTGCATATATGGACAGTAATATCAGAATCCTGAAAACACCTCCACATCTTATCTTTTACACTTGAGATGCCTCAGTAGAATCCTTGAAAGTACTAATGGATTGGTAATAAGAAAAGTTTATGTTCTGGAAATACAGAAAGTCTATTTTGCATTGCAGTGATTAAGAAACAAAGCAGTTAGTCCAGTAGAACATATGATAATATAATAAAACAAATAAATCTAAACCATCTTTCTTCCTAAGCTCTGTCTATTAAACTGCTAAGTAAAGGACTGTTTTAAAGGACTTTAACCTGTCAATTACAATCCTTATGGCCTAGAGTTAGCTCAATCATGACAACAAACCAAGCTGTGTTCTTATTTATTTGTTTGTTTGCTTATTTTTAGTACAGGCTTCCAGCAAAGGTGGGACAGATTGTGCCCATTATTGTGATGGTTGTGATATGGACATTTGCCCACTAGTAGCTGGACTGAGATCAGAAATATGAATCACACTTGGTAGTGCCAGTGCAATATTTCTTTCTCAGTGACTTTCACACTCTCAGTTTTGCATTGGATTGTGATAACTGTTTATTCATCTTACTACAGGTTATGGGAGGTGAGGAGAGCGTTACTATTAGCTTACAGTCAGTTATTTGTAATGTGTCATGTCAAAATTAAATAAGGATGACTCCTACAGGAGGAAATTGCTAACACAGTTCAGATCCTGCATCCTGCTGTGTACTTGTAGACTTAAACACAGCAACAAAACTCCAACAAGATCAAGAGGACCTCATTATCAAAGTAGGATTTGAAAAGAGTTCAGACTAGGATCTAAATTATTTGTTGATTATTCGATATCTCTTTCTCCTGGCCTCTGTGGTTATAACAGCAAAGGAGGTTAGAGGGGTAAAAAGTAAAATAAGTCACTTTATCCTATGAAAAATAAACATACTAGCTAACCCATGGTTGGAGCCTTACTCAATAACATAGCTAGAGCTGGGCATCCTCTGGGAAGAGATGCTCAGAGAAGAAAAAAAATATGGTGATATAAAATCAAAAGCTCTTGAACTTCCTCAGAAAACAAAGTGAAGTTCCTATATAATGGAGTCATTGTCTTGCTAGCATTATCAAAAATTCATACCCACGTCATGTGAGTGTCCCCTTTCTTTTTTCACACCATATGTCAAACATGTCCATTCTGGAAAATACTTAAATTTCTTTAATTGTACAGAATTGTATCATGCTAGTATGCAAGTGTTTACCTTTAATTTTCTGTTGGTTTCTTGTACAATATGTAAATAGACTAAGATTCTAAAAGAAGAAAGATGAATCATATGGCAAGGCTAAAGGGAAGGACAGAATAAGACTCAGTCTGACTAGGGCTACAGCTGCTCTACAAGTATTTGGCTGAATAGCTGTTAAATATTCTGACAGAGATATTGGACCGGAGTCATGGATGGCAGTTAAACTGCTATTTGTTTTGGCAATTCCAGCAGTACAATCTTTGGTACAGTAGCTTTATGGAGGGATCTTGAACACCTTTACAATTCAGAAAACAGCATAGCAGAAGTAACACTTCAAATTATTTAAAAAAAAAATTGAAGAAACATCAGACAGTAATTACTTTTTCACAGCATCAGCTATTAATAAGAAAATAAAAGTAATGCAGCGTCAGAATGTTGGAAAATAAATTGGATTATACTCTGAAAAGAACCAGTTAAAAATTTTGGAAGTACTTTAGAAAGGATGGCATAGAGAGAGAAATTAATGCAGAGGAAATCCTTTCAATAAACAGATGTTCCCTGCTTATTTTTTGAACTCAAGTGACTGAGTCAATGGTACTAAAAATAGAATGTACTGGTATCCTAACCATTATGACATACCATAGTACATTTTATAATGGGCCTGCCCTAGCATCTATTGAACAGCTGCTAGGTTTTTTTTTAGTTACACTAGTTTAAGACATGTTTAAATCATCATCTGATGTGCAGAACATCATTGAGAAATGCTTCAGACTTCAGCATTTTGAAATTATCCTGAATTCCTAATTCTCTTAGGTCTTTTGAGAATTTCAGCTGAAGTATTTAGTTTACAAAATTTAACAGAATTCCTCATAACTAACTGCAACCTTGTTTTCCACAAAAAGAACAACAAAAGGTGTTTCCCACAGCTTTCATTGAAATAAATTATTGCCCCAGATCAAGCTTTATTTCACTGTCAAAGTAACAACCACAGCAATAAAAATAAAAATCACCTGGAAATAATGAAAAATTGTATTTCACACAAGGGGAAAGCAAATGAAAGCAGTCATTCATCTCCTAAGACTTTTTTGAGGATGTTTTCAGGAAGTCAAGAGGAAATATATAAACTCTTGCATTTTTTTCTGAAGAATTGCTATTGCACTTACAAGGTGGAATACTGGGTGTTATGCAGAAGACCAGTCAAAATCACATTGATTTCTAGCCTTAAAAATCTATTGACTCTGATAATCAGACAAGAAATGTCTGAAATGCCAATGAAATAATTCTGAAGACCAAAACATTCTCAAAATTATCTCCTGATCTGTTATTTTCTCCTCTACCTCTCCTTAACTAGAAAACAAAACTCTGAAATACCTCTTTTTCCCCTTTTCTCAATTAATTATCAATTTTTAATGAATATCTAGATTATTATAAGGAATCACTGATATAATCAAAGACCCCCTTTTATAATAGAGTTAGTGGCTTTTCTGTACCACAAGCCCTGAAAATATCTAGGCTGATTCTTCACCAGCTACAAACAGCATCTCATCCCTATAAAGAAACTCATAAAGAAAAATTAGATATAATTCAAGCTGGATGCTGAAAACCTATTTTGCTTAAAATAAAAATATTTAAAAAAATAAGAGACAACAACTCACTGCACCTGAAAATCAGTTAAGATTTTGGTCAACAGGAAACGAGAAAGGAGGAAAAATGTATATGTGTATATTATGGCCATCCAAGCAAACTCAACAACACTACCCTGTGATGTGAAAGAATTAGATCAGGGATTTCATTACAGTCACGTAAGTTAATGTATCTGTAACATGATTTCTAAATGAGTAGCATTTCCTGCTTTCCCATAGATCCCAAATCTAATTTTGAAGTTCTATATTTAAAAATGCCCTAAAGAGCTGTACCCTGATTAAAATCCATGTGTTTTTAACCAAAGACTCAGTTCATGTGCATGAAAGAGTGTGATTTTCATGTTTGTTTCACCAGGTTCACATGCTGGCTTGGCTTGCTGCTGAAAACTGTCATTTGTTCAGAGCATCTGAACTCTGTTAACACTGATTGTTTTCGTACAAAAGGCTCACTACTAGCCCTGAGGCAGCTGATATATGCTAATGTTGCACATTTGAGAATGAAGCTTGATTTCCAGAAAGCTTCACTTATTTAATCATGTTCTGGCCTCCTGGAGATTCCAATATCCCAGACTTCCATCACGTAGTCAAAAGAGAGAAATCCTTCCCATGTTGCTGTCTGACTGACACAACGTCTGGCACAATGAAGTGTAATACCCAAATCTTTTCCTATATGGCTGTTCCATTTAACTGAACTGTGAGCTAAAGGCACTAAATTCTTTAAGAACAACATATGATTCAGTTGCAGTATAATCTTAAAAATTAGTTTCTCTATGATCTTCACTAAGATAGACAAAAATAGAATATAAAAATTTAAATGTGTTGAAAGCACATTAAGGTTGCTAAATCAAGCACTTGAAAGTTAGGAAATGCCAATCACAGCTCTGCTTCCTTGAGTAACTGAGTTATGATACAGTATTTAATTATACAGCCAGGTCCTATTTTTCTACATGTGTGGGCCAATGTATTCAGATCTCTTCCTTCTAAATTAAAGAATTCAATTGGTAACATAAGTAGGCTGCTATCCTGTAAGTGGATCAGCTCTTGCAGAGGAGAAGTGCTCAAACTGAACTGCAAGCACCACAACTTGCACAAACAAGAGTGGCAAACTGCATGTCAGGGCCCAGTCTTGGCCCTGGGAGGGCTCTGAGACCCAGCAGCTCTGGGCCTGGGTACTGACAGACAAGCATAGACTCATCAGATTGATCCTGGAAGGCTGTGTGGCTAAGTGACTGCGGTTTGGCACTGCTTCTTGGAGCTCCAGGGCTTCTATTCACAGCCCTGCCTGACATGACCTTACACAACCTCGCAGTTACCTCACTCATAAAATAGTGGGGAACGGTCGCTGCCCCACCCAGGAATAGGATATGAAGGCTTGCTCAATAATAAGAGTTGTGGACCTCCCAAAAATAGAAACTGTCCATAACAGAAGAGGTAAGAGCAAAATCCTTCTACTTCATACACCTTCACTCAAGCCTAAGCATCCTCAGATGAATGTCCCTTTGAGGGTATCTCACCTGATTTCCCAGCTAATTCCCCAAGGACCAAGCCCTGTAGGTTGGGTGTGGATTTAGGAAATTAGCTCCGTAAATTTTAGCCATATATTTTAGCAATCCTCAACGGTTTTCAATCAGTGTGCCAGAAAGCCTCTGTTTCCATTACAACTAATATGAGGGTGGGGTAGGAATTTGAAGGTTGCTTTTGAAGAAGCAACCGCTGCAAAACAACCTTGCATGATCAACTAGAAAAGCAAAAAATTCCTTGTAGTCCCTAGGATAATGATCATAAAGAGGAGTAAAATAAGTAATTTTGCTATGCTTGCAAAAATATGACACTGTTCCACTGTCTGTCAGGTTCATTAGAAGATGTATGTTTTGCCTTTGTTGTCAATGAGTTTTCTGGAAAGTGCTGTCAGAGGTAGACTAATTTCAAATTAAAGAACTCGGTAACAATTTCAGACCCAGTCATTTATCACCACATACCATGAGCAGAACTTTTCAGCTAGATTCAAGATTTTATTCTAAGGCAAGGTGAAGAGATACGAACCTATAAATCTTCCCTTTGAACTATTATACAAAAAAAATCCAGCTGTATAAATTCCATGACGTTCATATATTTGTAAGTAAGATTGATAAAAATTAGGACACATTGAATTTCACTGGTTAAATGAAATGGATGCTGACAAACCACAATGAATTTTCAACTTTGGAACACTTATTTGAATCTTGGAACACCACAATCAGTTCAAGCTGAGTTAGTTTCCAAGTGATGTAAGGTAGGTTGAAATAGTATGTTTCCAATTCATTACTTTAAAATGGTACCTTAAATCAAACTGTTGCAATATAGTGCACAGACACACCCTGGGGAACGTGTGTTAGTGAACTTGAGTGAAAGAGCCAAACATAGACATTTATATATACAGGAATAAGAGATACACAATAAAACTGTCTTCTTATATAGCATGTGCTGATGGGCTGCCCCTGAGACTTTTAAGGAACTGGCTACCCTACTTTCACATTAAAAATACCTCACAAAGCTGGCCAGAATTTCAGTCATCAGGTGTTGACTGACAAATAATGTAACACACATTATTTCTTGTACACTCAGGATAAGCCAGCTCTGGTCTTGTAGGTCAGTTAACACAAAGTAATTTCTTCTCAGGAGCTGAGAGTAGTTTTTCCTTTCACTGCTCCTCACACCCACTGCTTGGTTACAATCCTAGCCCGTGAGATAATCACCACCCAGAAGAAACATTCCATTTCCTCTTTTTATATCCAGTTATGCTGTCAGTTCCTCTTAGTAAGCAGTTGCACAGCCCCCGGAAGGAGAATGCAGCCTTTCTCGGCGAAATGTGTCACTGTGCCTTTCAAGTGAGGTAGAATTTAAGGAAAAGCTTAAGTCAGAGAGATTTCCTCAACACTTAGCCCTTGTGAAGAACTTATTCTATCCTAGCAGTGCATGAGCTTCAGCTGATGCTTTACTATCACCCATCAGGTAACTCCTGTTTGAACTGAAAATAAATATCCTTGTCAAGGAGAAAAAAAAGGTGAAAAAAATATAAAGGAATAAAGGAAAAAAAAAGTACCTGCTACAGAATACCTAAAGGTCTATCTGTTGAATGTTTTTGCAGCTCATCTTAAAATATAATGTTAAATACTTGCTTGTATTCTCTTGATTCAACTATGGTTTCCTGGAAATTTTCACACCTATTAAAAACTTATTTCCTTTGCCTGCTTGAAATATATCTAACATAAAAACACTTGAAAATCTTATGACATAATAAAACAATAATGTTAATTTAAACTCCTGGTAGCCCCCAAGGGGATGTGATGCAGAGGGGAACATGGGACTCACTCTACTAGTTGATTTTTTTTTTTAACAGTACTCATGAAGATTCTGGATTACATGCTGAAGGAACATTTGTATATATACAATATAGGATTCAAAATTTTAACAATTTTAATATTTGGAACAATTTAACAATATATAGAACAGAAAGATTACCTTTCTCTAATTGGGTTTATTTTTGTAAACATTAAGAGACAGGCTGGAATTATTAACAGGATAAAAAAGTAAAAAATAAAATATGATGCAATGTTAAGGAAGTTAGGCTTCCTGCCTTTCATGTCCCCTTCTTCTAAGCTATTCACAACCTTGTCATTTCCTACTGCCGTCTCTTATCACAAACCACTCTGCTCTCTTTGATTTTCCCATGGTCTCAGCTTTCCCTGACTTGTTTTCAGTGTCTTGCATTGGCATTCTTTTTTCATAATTTGTAAGAGCACTCCCTTTTCTTTTACATCTCTCTTCAAGACCTATTTGTGCCATAATTCCTGCAAGAAATTTACCATGTGACTGTATCTTGAGAGATGTGAATGATTCCTTACTGCTCTCTGTAATGAAAATGTAATTACCATGTTTTTTTAATTTATGAAAAAGGCCATATAGATTATCATGTGTTTCTTTATATTCCTTGTCCCAATCTTCCTTTGTCACTCTTTATGAATTGAAAGTTAGGTTCAATAATATATGAAGATGTTTGGTTTTTAATTCCCTTGCTTAGGGGATGAGATTGTATTTCTGTATTGTAGCTGAAAAATAATAATACACAATTAGCTAGGAAAGATAATGCATATTCTAAAATACTTTTAAAACATAAGATTGGATTCAAGCTGAGATTCTATTCACACAAACCACAGGCAGCAACCTCACACATTATCCTACAAGGCATAGAGTCCCATAAACCACTCAACAGCAGTAGGTTTCAGTTGTCCTTATACCTCATGCCATAAATACATTTCAGCCCTGACTCCAGGCACTCACCTTTAGCAAAAGCAACAGCCAACATTTTTGGGATGCTTTTCAGCTTCTCTTTTGATTTATTTCATTCTGACTTTCACTGTTTGGCAACAGCTCTCTGGTCCTTAATAATATTGAAGGTGCAAACCAATAATATTTATCTTCTCCAAAAGGTCCATGTGTGTACGGAGTATGTTTGGGGAAATTAATACCCCCTCAGCACTAGCTGATAGGATAAACATCAATGAAATTTCTGCTGCTGTCTCAGAGAGCATGCCATGTGGGGCATCTGTTTCCTGAAACCTTTCACCAAGCTAGGCATGTGTGGTACTTTCCAACCTTCCTCCTAGAAAAACATCTCTTCTTTAGGCTCATCCAAATTTGTCCTTTTACTTTTCTTGTGTTACAGTTCCACAAAATCAGACATACTGCACATGCAGGTAAATTTGATAGTTAATTACAGTCCTAATTGCATTCCACAAACCACTGAAAGAAAGTTAAGATCGAAACTGTCAATCTAGTGGGTTTAGTTTAATGAAATTGTTAATGGAAACATTAAAAGTTATCAGACAAGAAAACTGACCACATGCTACCACTCAGGAAAAAAAATCCATCCATTACCCTGGACTAGGTTTGATATTGTAAACACTGGTAAGTCAATGTAAAATTTAAAAGCAGTTGTGGTTTAAATTTGAAAGCATTCTGTTTTACTCCATAAATTAAACTGTACCTGGGGAATCATTAAGGCTGAAGGCAATTCGTACTGGCTTATCAGCAGGTACCCTGGCGGTGGTGATCATGTGGGCACTTGAGTCAATACTTTTACTTGTTTGTTCCAGCTGCAATAATACAAAAAATATATTTATTACAGAGCATGTGACATCATTCAACAAATGAGTTTTAATGCCTTTCGTGCACTCACAGCTGCCTTTCCCATTCTAGCTAAGCAACGTTTAGAATCAAAGTCAAGGGAGCGCCATTTCACTTTTCCATTTAAAAAGAATTTAAGTGAAATTCAGTGCAGAGACTGCTTTTATTTTTGCTACTTATAGATTAGAAAGAACAATGGCAAAGGAAGCTGCCTCTCTTCTCACCTGCTTGCTCCCCGCCATTGCCCCTTCAGCAAGCCTTGACTCGTGGCAATGCTGCCTGGTTCTGAAGGTGAAGAAGGAAGAAGGGGTGGGGAGTTGAGAGTAACATGACCCCAAGCCTGCCCTGTGATTGGAACTGTGCACACCACTCCACATGGTGTCAATGAGGAGGCACTCATCCTCCTACCTTCCACCCATACTCCCCCAGTCCAACTGCGCCTGCAAGTCACACACTTCATGACCAAAAATTCATGGGGTCTCCAAACCTTGGTGGTGATTCTTCAGTGGAAGCCTGTGCAGGAGTAGGGGTTTCTCTGCATGGGTTTGACTCCTGGGTCGGGACCTTACTCAGTCCTCCATCTTTCTTCTGAGACCATCAATTCCAAAAAGTGATTTTACTGTGATGAAACCCTGTCCATTAAGAAAACTGCTAGTTCATTTCAAATATGGCACTAAAGAATTGTTGAGCAACAAAAGAATTAGCTACTGTTGATGTCTAAAAGTGTAATCAAAACATCTCTATGCTCTGAAAAGTTGTACTCTGAGCTCTACTATTATATTTAACCTTTTGAATGAACAGTTTTGGTTAAACTTTATTGAATAGTTGAATGCAAACAATCTCCTTGATCATCTAGCAAAAAGCTGCTAAAATTCAAAGATATTAGTCTTCTGATTAGTACTGTGTGTGGAGAATGTGAAGTCGGTGGGACTTCATGCATGCAAAAATCTGTCCATAAAGAAATTATTTCATGACTCTGGACTGCTATCCAGTATGCATTGTATTCATACCAAATATGTGGACAATTATGCTTTTAAATTACTATAAAAACTTGTTAGGGAATTAGAAACCAAATTCATCAGGAAAATACAGTGGATTTACTAATTCACTGTCAGCAGACAACAGAGCATTTAGCTAGTGAAAACAAAAGCCAGTTTCCTACGCCAATAGTCTTGCAGTTTTTCAGTAAAGTAGCTACTGCTTGAAATATTGCATGAAAATTCTGCCAAGTCATTCTAATTCATACAGAATTATTTAGCAGTCTCAAAAAGTCAACAGAACAGAACACTATTTCAGGAGTATAATCTTCCTTGGTGGTGTACAAGTGAATCAAACACTTCTATGGCAACATTGTCATGCAATCAGTGGAAGAGGATCAAATTTGCATTGGGTCCATTAATTTCAGCATTTCTTGTTTATTTGCTTTATTTCTCTTGATATTTAGCTAGCAGAGTGACATAGTTACTTGTTATTTGAAATGCATAATCTTTACTTATATTAACAACAAATAATCTCAAATCCTTACTTAGATTAAATTTTATTTGAAGCAGAAAGTGTCTCTTTCTGCTCTTATACAAAGGATATCAGAGACTGCTCTTAAATCCCCATAACTAGTATTTGAGACCCATGAAAATGGAACTGTTATCTATGGAACAGAGGCAAAGAAAAGCCAAATAAACTGTAGCCATGTATGTTTTTAGACTTAGGAAAAGACCCTTGGAGTCAACTGAAATATTTTATTTTGCAGTGCATTGCATCAGAGTAAATAATTTTTACCTTCTGAGCATTGTTGATCTCTTCCCCACCCTCACTTCGTAAGAAACATCTGCGACATCACATTGTTTTTAAAAAACAGTAGAATTACCAATGAAAAATTCTTTAACATATTTCCCTTCCTTACTTCCCAATACAAGGTAAAGAAAAAACCTCTTCAGGATGAAGAGATTTTAAGTGATAAGAAATCCTTAAAACAAGGCTGTTCATTGTTCTGTGCTGTTGGTACACTTTCCCTGACATCAACTATCTCAAGTGGTCTTTCACATAAGAGTATACTTCACATTTCACATCACAGCCTAAGAAATTAAAAGGATGCAGTCTGTTAAGAGTTTTTAAAGTTGCCATAACAATACTGCTACAAGACTGGTATTTTATCCCAATCACATACTCTGGGGTGTGCAGTGTTTTTAAATTAACTCTTTTAACCATCTACTCTGTGATGGCAAAAATCAATACCCTTTCAGTAAGAAATGGTGAATTCTATTGAAACACAAAAGAAAGTTTTCATTTTATTCTAACTCAGAAAAAGAAACCTCTTTTTTATACACAGCAATTACTCTATTGTCATTTTTTTTTATATTGCATTTATCCCTTCGCTCCTTTTTTTGTGAAATCCTCAAGCTCTTCATCACAAAAAACAATCACAGAGAACAGAGAGGGATGGGAGAAGCCTGTGTGCAAACAAGATGATATTAGGAAACATGCAGACCAACTGCCCCCAATTCCTCACATGCTTTCTCCATGAATGAAGAACAGTATCTCTGTAGACAGAGATGAGAGTGAGTGGGCAACCTGAAATTTAATGAGATTTAATGAGCAGCTCTCTTCTTCCCGATTGCCTATAGAGCTGGCTGGCTGCTGTTCCTCTGTAAAAAAACTGCAGCAGAACTCAGATTAAATGCTGTTACAGCTCTATGGACTTTTTTCACACCTGTTACCTTACCTCACTTAGCGGAGTGTCTGCACTTGTATAATCCAGGGCCAGCCACTGCCTTGGCTTGTCGTTGCCTTTATGGAGTAAAGCTTCAATAAAAGAAAAGGCTGCACCTGCTGCATAGCAACAAACTGACAAGGTCTGAGAAGCTGGGACAGCTGTCAGGGCAACATGCTGCTACCTGCATTTCCCATAGGCTTTGCTGTCCCAAAAGATAGCCCTTTTCCACTTTTCTCCACAATTCTGCTTTTTCTTCCACTCCTTGCCAGGGATGAGGAATTATGATGCTGTCACACTTCAGGGAGGAAAAAATCCTTCTGTCACCAGCATTATTGAGCAGCAAACTGTGGTGAGCCCAAGATTTTTAATTCATTAGTCCTGGCAAACCTGAAATACAAACAGACTTGCTTCATAGGACAGGAATGTTTTCAGCATGACCCAATCAGTGTCTGTGTCTATTCCAGCAAACTGGCAAAGATAGCATGACTCCAGTCAGCAAAAATGTCTGCAGCTCCAATCAGCTTGGGCTGACACTGCCAACTTGGACTGGCTACAAGCACACTCTCAAATGATAGCAGTGACTATCAAAGCTAACAACAACCCATGGGCTTGGCTTCTTAGGCTTAGGTTTGTGTTGGCTTTGGCTAAGCCAGGCTTGTTTAAGAGAAGCTGCTAGCCCTTATCTTCTGAGGAGATAACAGGCAAATCTCAGAATTCGTAGGCTGTAAAAGCAGATGTATTTATAGATCAGCTGGTGATGGCAGTGATAAATGAAGCTGACTCAATCAGAGATTTGGCTGAACTCAGAGGATTTCCTAGTGTGATTTCAGATAGATTTTTCCAAACCACTGGCAAGCTATTTGAGAGATGAATCTTGAAGTAATACCAGAGATTAATTTCTTCAGCTTAGTTTTATTTTCCATTGCCAGAAAATAAAAGGTTAGTCCCTGTCACACATATATACTACCTGCATGACTTCTTTGATTGAGTGCTACCACTGTCATTAGAACAAATGGAGAAAAATGTAGAACAAATATGGAATGATTTTACAGAATACCTTTATTGTTTTGGGCTTGAAAAGGGGGTCTCCTTCAAAATGTATGTGAAGGTATATTTCATCTTTAAATTCCAAATGGAAAGAGCTTATCTAACCCAGATCTGTGTAGACTCATTCCTAGATTCCCTTGGCTCAGTTGAGATATAGAGGGGTTGCAGGACAAATAAATACATGAAATTTTTATCCTTCCTCGCTCTCTCACCTTCTGGCCCTAGTCCAGGACTGATCTCACCAGGGCAAAACTCTGGAAGCTAGCAGTTGCCCTTATGGCCTCAAAAGACCTTTTTTATACTTTGAAATTACTAAACTGCAAAAATATCCTACCCACACTACTTTTACCCCAGCAATGACTTGGGAAGGTATCAGACAGCTATACCATTAGTTAGGTATCTCTTGAGGCTGCCTTTAACTGCAGTGGGATTTGAGCACTGGCCCAAACAACTAGTGGAAAGCTGGACTGCACCTATGACAACACTAACCATTTTCTCTTCTCTCGATCTGTTTCTGAAAAGATTGAGGGTTCCTCCCTAAGTGTCTCCTTTGGAAGGGGCAGAAGACAGATTTGCCTCTGATCACAACCATTACTGCAAATAACATTCTACAACTCAATATTACCAGCAGCTGGTATTGATCTCCAGCTCCACATCCAATTACTGTGAAAGTATCTGTTGGAAGACACAGAAAATTTTGGCTCCAGCAGAGTCACAAAAATATTCTGCACCAGTTTTCATGGAGTCATGGTTTTCCCCAAATAATAAGATACTGCTTTGAATGGACAGATATATTCAGATGGTATTCGTGCCTTTGTTACATGCTGTCTTGGGGTGATTCTGTGACAATCCTGTATTTCCCATCACCTGCTTGAAGTTCTTATGTACCTTTAAACTGCAGCCGGGAGGACTCTTCAAAGGGGCTCACTTGACCTTCCAGCCAGAATGTTTACAGATTTTTACCCGGCTGGAGACTTTTTTTTCTCTGCTGTAGCAGAGGAGGGAGGGTTGGCTCTCAGCCTTTCAGCTTTCGGCTGGAGAGGGACTGAGATCTGCCTCAGCAGCTTCTATTCCTTTCTGGACTGTTTTTGGCTCGCTTCTCCATCCCAGACCAGCTCACCATCTCCAGGACACTCGGTGGGACTCTGCCCCAGACCCGGCGGGGCTCGGCTCTGCTCAGGCCTTGGGCCTGGAAGCTGAGTGAGAGAACTGTGGGAAACCCACCAGCCTCCACCTCTGGGATGGGAGGGGGTTCAGTGTCCTTTTCTGCCCTGTGCCTGGGGGAGGAGGAACTCTCTTTGTTAAATAAATAGGGTTTTCTTCATTTTCATTTGAGAAATTCTTTTCCTGAACCTGTGGGGGAGGGGCTGCCAGGACCTGCTTGCCTGGCAGACAGGAGAGAGAGAGATAGAGACGCCCTTTTTGGGTTGTTTCCTCCTGGATTTGTGTCCAAACTGGCACACATGCCACTACAGTAAAGCCTCTCTACATAAAGGCTCTCTACGTAAAATCTTAAGACAAGCAAAATCTCCAGTAGCCATGACAGCAAGGGTCTTGGACAGAAATGATGCCTGAATAGTGCAGGGTGTTTTTTTCCAGACGGTTCTGACACATCGCCTTTCCAGACTGACATTTCAGTTGCACTCAGTTTAAATAGCATGTGCATTTGCAAATTAAGTACATCATCATTTTATGTCTTGTACCCACTGTATCTATGTTTTTTTAAATTTCACTGTTTCTAGCTAAATCTGTATTATTCACAGACTCATGGAATCACAGAGTTTTTAGGGTTGGAAAGGACCTCTGGAGAACACCCTGTTCAACCCCTCCTGCCAAGGCAGGGTCACTTGGAGCAGGTGACACAGGAATGTGTCCAGGTGGGTTTGGAACATCTCCAGAGAGGGAGACTTCACAAGCCTCCTGGGCTGCCTGTTCCAGTGCTCTGCCCTCCTCCATGGAAAGAAGTTCTTCCTCATGTTTGGGTGAAACTTCTTGTGTTTCAGTTTGTGGCCATTGCTCCTTGTCCTGTCACTGGGCACCACTGACAAGAGTCTGGCACCATCCTCTTGGCACTCTCCTTGGAAATACTTGTATGGATTATTGAGATTCGATCTCAGTCTTCTCTTCTCCAGACTAAACAGGCCCAGTTCCCATAGTCTCTCCTCATAAGAGATGCTTCAGAATCCTCCTCATCATCTTTGTGGCCTCTGCTGGATCCTCTCCAGTAGCTTGATGTCTTTCTTGTCCTGAGGAGTCCAGAACTGGACACAATTACACGCTTCTGTGAAGTGTGCTGCCTCTGAAAACTGTGAATTGTGGGCTAAGATCCAAAACTGCACAAACCAAAAGGCCCCTGATTTGCATTTAAATATCAGCTCTGTGCTTTACACAATGATTAGTTACCTGAAACTGCTACTTTATGGGAGGTGGCATACAAAAGATTAAATCTGAAGCATTAGGATGAATGATTTGACTGTAATTGCTTTATAATCTATCTATTCTTTGGATGATTGTGCTGAAACTCGCAACAACATGGACTCAAAAAGTGTATTTTAAAAAGTTCTTTAAATTACTTTATGAGCGTAAACTAGGGAAGACCTCAATTTTAAACAATGGGAAAATTTGCTTTGGATGCTTTGCTTCCTTGACTTGCTCAAATTAATAGTTCAAGGCATTTGGGTAGAGATAACTCCCACATTTCTTACTTAATAAGAAGGTGATTAAAATATTTGCACCCAAACAAATTACTCTCCAATTTCTTGCAACACAAAAAATACTTCTCCCTGACAGGCTGCACTTACACCTTACAGTCATCTCTGTGAAAATAAGAGAATGCTGATAACTCCAGGTTGTTGGGTTATTTTTTGTGTAGGAGCACGGCCTGCCCTGTTCCTTTTTCAGAATACTTTTAGTCATCAGGTGCCTGGTATCCAACCAAAATTCATTCAGTCCTGCATCACATTATGAAACTGGTGATGTGCTAGAAGAGGGTATCACATTTTATTAGTCAAAAACACTTTAAATGAATATACTCTAAATTAGGAACACCGGGACTTACTGATATTCAGTAGTGGAAACATGCAAATTTTCAAAACGTTTTAGGATGAAGTATCAGTTATTCTGCAGATGTTAAAAAAGCCAATATCTGCAATCTAATAAAACACCTGTTGCCTTCACTTTTTAGCTGTGCTACTTTCAGTTCATCTCAATGTCCTAGTATAAGTAGTATTTTAGTAGCATATGACCTCATTCATGCTAAAATGGTGTTTCACAGGTTGCCAGTCACTATTTAAAAATACACTTTAAATATTCTAGCATATGGAGGATGTTCCAAGAAGAAATTTAAAACTAAAACGTATTGCCTGAAATTGCACACAGAGCAAAATCACTCACAGTCCAACATCCCATATCCTGGAGCAACCAACAGAGCATTTCCTTAGTGTATTTCCTAGGTATTACCCCTGGTCTCCTTGCCTAGGTAGTATTTTAACACAAGTAGAATAATGTACTTTTCCCAAAGCTCTGCTTTCATAAATGGCTGCACCTCATCAGATTAAATTAAATCATGAACACCAGCAGGAAAAATACACTGTGCGCCGACTTACAAAAGAGGACATAAGCAAATTTATAACTAATGGCAATTTATATGCAATAGGTGAATTCACTTATATAGGATCACACAGGTCTAAAAAAGGAGATCATTGCAGAGATATTAAAGACTGGCTTAATCAAGGTAATGTGGTTTTACAGGAGCTGACCCAGCAATTTTTACACCTGCCTTAAGATCATCTGCAAATAACTGCATTGTGAATTATTTGAAAACCTGACTGGTGAAAAACTCCATCACTTCCACAGCAAACTCCAGGCAGAAACTGTGAAAAGCTAATTCTGATGACAGAAAGAAAGCTGAAGCCTTTGAGATATGATGCTGCCAAAGACCCTTGTGTAACTGCATGGAAAACAAGATGAAAGCTGAAATTAGACTTATTACTGGAAAAGCTTCACTATTGTCAGAAATCAACAGGTGCAAAATTACACACTTTACTCACATTGGCATAGAGATGAAAATAACCTTTAGAAATTAATTATGGGAAGAATGATGGTGGGTCATGTCAGCAGGGAATACTGAAGGAGGATACAGTTAGACAGTGTGCAGCAATTCACTGGGAGGTCAACAGCTGAATGTTCAAAGCCAGCATTGGCTAGCACTGGCTAACTGGAAACACCAGCATTTAAACAAAAATGCATCGATTTTGCTTACCAATTGTGCAGCTAAATTACATTCAGCCTGGTTCTAGATGAGAAAGGTAGTTCCCTCACATCCATGTAAAATGAATAATCACTCCATTGCAACTGGACATGCTGTTCCTGAAGGACATGCTTAGCTTACCATATTCAAGAGCTCACCTGAAGAGGACACCACAAGATATTACAGCCTCACTTGTTGATGATGGCTGAGGTCATCATGTTGTCATGGGTACATGCACAAGTCTTTCAAGGCAATACACTCTTTCATGAAGCTTTGCTGCTCTAAGGAAGAAATCAGCATGCAGAAGAATGTGGCAAAATCACAAACAGCAGCTGGTATTCTGGCAATATTTGAACCTTCACTACTGATTCAGCACTGAAACTGCCTTTAGTAATACTGCTAGCTGCAGACACAGAGGAGAAGTTTAGAAACAACAAAATCTAGAATATTTATTAGCAAAAAGGACTCATTAGCAAATGCAGCTCATAATAGTCCAGGAAGTTCTCACACCTTCTCTAGATATTTATCTGCACTTGCAATCCAGAGAGCCAACTATATCCTGGGCTACATCAAAAGAGGTATGACCAATAGGTCAAGGGAGGAGATTCTCCTCATCTGCTCTGCTCTTTTGAAACTCCACCTGGAATGCTGTGTCCAGCTCTGGGGCCTCCAGCATCAGAAGGAGCTGCTGGAGGAAGTCCAGAGGAAGCCACAGAGAGGCTCTGAGGGCTGCAGCCCCTCTGCTGTGGACACAGGCTGGGAGAGCTGGAGGTGTTCAGCCTGCACAAGAGAAGGCTCCAGGGAGAGCTTAGAGCCCCTTCCAGTACCTAAAGGGGCTCTAAAGAGCTGGAGAGAGATTTTGGACAAGAGCGTGGAGTGACAGGACAAGGGGGAATTGGCTTCCCACTGACAGAGAGAAGGTTTAGATTGGATATTAGGAAGAAATTTTTCCCTGTGAGGGTGGTGAGGCCCTGGCACAGGTTGCCTGGAGAAGCTGTGGCTGCCTGTCATGGTTTGATACTGGCCAAATGCCAGGCACCCACCAAAGTCAATCGCTCACGCTCTTCTGTTATAGTTAGGCAGAGGAGAGGGAAAAAAATTAATGAAGGGCTCATGAGTTGAGATAAGGGAGAAAAACACTCTAAGGGCAAAAGAGGCTCAGATTTAAAGGTATAAGGTAACTTTATTATTAACAGTCAGAGAATGATAATGAGAAG
>VZRX01016541.1:0-13551 GCA_013398075.1 Notiomystis cincta
GTCCAAGCCATTTATGAAGATGTCGAAGCGCACAGGGCCACATGGATGGATCCCTGTGGATCCCCACTAGTGACAGGTCACCTGTCTGATGTCACCCCATCCAGCTAAACCCTTTGCGCCCAATGCATGAACCAGCTGCTCACCCATCCCATGATGTGTTTACCCAGGCATCTGCTGGACAGTTTGTCCAGAAGGATCCTGGAAGGGACAATATTGAAAGCCTTAGATTACATCAACTGGCTTCCCCTTGGTCAACTAGGCAGGCAACCTTGTCATAAAAGGAAATTAATTTTAAGACAATAAATTTAAGACAATTCATACATGATGGGTATTTGAAATAGACTTTTCTAATCTCTAACTCACAAGGTAAATGTTTAAGTAAGATAAACCAAAATATTCCCTCCAAATGATAGTGTTTAATCTGTATGATGAGGAGTAAATACATCTAAATTCATCAGAAATCCTAAACTGGTTTTCAGAGAAGTGGCAGAAGAAAATCTATCAAAAGCACTGTATTTTCAGTGTGGGTTCACCTTGAAAAATTCTGTTGTTCCAAATGAAATTATGAAAAGATTAAATATCTGGGCAGAGATTCTAAACAGACCCTTCCTTTATCATGACTAAATTTTCCTTATTTAGTCAGCTGACTGATTATCTTCCCTGTAGAAAATGCCATTGGCAACACTACTGGCACAAACTTTGTTTTCACATGTTTGCAATACCTTAATTGAATTCTAACAACTTCTAAATTAAAAAGATTTTAGCATCCTTTCAAGGTGTTTTTCACTACTTCAAATTATCCACTTCTGAAAACATAATAACTAATCTTCAGATGTACTTGTATAACCGCAGTCTGTAAATTATAGCACATAACTACGTAAACTTTGACTGTTTTTACATATATCAATGACTTCTGAATAAGCTTAAATGATTAATTTACTAAAGAAACAAATGTTTTGATATAATAAACTCAATTTACAGAGATACCTAGAACACAATATTCTCTTCAAGCAGAACAGCTAAGCACATACTAAATAGACAGCGATAGTCTTTTAACAGTAATCTAAACAACAACAGCTCAATTCCTCTGTGGCTGAAGAAGGAAAAACTTAATCTCCCTCTTTCCACTTCAAAAATGAAAAGCTTATTATGTTTTGAGGGTTTTATATACTTTATTTTTGTTGTTGTTTTGAAAGGTACAGTTTCCCTTATACCTCTCAGATGCCTGACTACTGGAATATATTTCTTACTTAGAACACACCCACTATAATTTTGAAAAGTTACTTTACCTGGATGGCTGTCTGGCCACTTGGCAAATCCACCAACAAGGCGATCTTGAGTTGACAGGATGTAATTTCGGTTTTTCTCAAAATTTGTATATTGGAATATGTTCAAAAGCTGAAAAGAAATTAGACCACAACAGTAATATATTAAGTCTTACTGTATTTTTATACTAGAATATAGTGCCTATTTTTGAGATAAGCAATGACAGCACAGATAGCACTAATCTGGTCAACCTGCATTTCCTGCATTTTTTGCAAGATCAAAGACAGTTACAGTCATTGGTGCATATTGGTACACTTGTGTCAAGTATCTAACTCTTCCAAGCAAAGAAAAGTGCTTAAAAAAATCAAAACAAATCAATAACTGTCCCTATAGCTGTTCTGTACACTACCTTCAATGTTGCTCCCACCCAAAAGGAATAGCAAGTGTCTACAGGTTTGTTGGGTCGTCCATGGTAGCCATTCTGTTGCCTCATTATACACCATCTTCTTATTCTGTTCAGTTCTTTTTCTGAGAAAACTTCCTCCAGTTTGCCCATCAAGCACAGTGATGCAATACCACAAAATGTAGAGCCGCCTGTGAAGAGAGAGCAGGGTTCACAAGGCTTTGGTACACAGATTTTCTGAAGCCTGTGTGATCTCAGTCAGAACTTTTAAGTTATTAGCAATTAAATCAATGGGCTTTTAAAAGTGTGAAAAAGCTAATTTTAAGTCTAAACTCCAAATAAATAAGAACACTAGTTCAACAGGTATGTCAAAGGGGGGAAAAACCCCTCAACCCAGCTATTGCAGAAATAAACCAGCTCATTTTCTTAAAGCTGTTTTTCTGCTCAATGCTGAGCAATTTACATTACACAGCAGTCCAGAAATAAGTAAACTGCATTGCTACAGAAATATTTCTTCATTTGTAACTTAAAAAAGAAAGCTATTGGAATGCCAACAATCAGACTGAAGCAGAGATGCCAAAGCCAGCCTCAGACACAGTCTCCCAGAGGATATAAACAGACAGAAGTGTCTGGTGAGCAGAAGGAGAAAAAAAATTTAAAATAACATTATTTTTTTAAAAAGTGCACAGTTAATATGGTGAAAAGACTCTTGGACTCTCATGGTTGCAATATTACAAACTGTGTTTCTATGGAATTTTTTGCTGTCAAGGAAACTATATAGTAAATTAAAAGATAAACTTATGTTCCTTGCGTAGCTCAGCCATCTTTTTTTAAATCCTATCAAAATTTATTTTGAGTCTAATATGTGGTATGACAAAATTAGAGGATGGGAAAGACCATAAACAAGCTGCTGACAGATGACTTGGACTCATAAATTCCTCACAATATCCTGGTGCTGGAAGACCCCAGGAGCTCTAAGGTTATTTTCACTCTGATGCTGAAATGCAGCAGGAAAAGGCACCTGAAGTACTGCTGTCTGTTATCACCAACATTCTACAGGAAGCCAGTTAACCAATTACTTTAATACCTAGGGGTATGATTTAAACTTTTCAGCTTTATTGATCCAGCAGGAAGTAAAAGAGACAAAATCCTTTTAAAGCTTGATACTAAGGGTAAAGATAGCAAACATTTGATAGGATCATAGAATCATGTAGGTTGAAAAAGACCTCCAAGATCATCGAGCCCAATCTTTGACCAGTCACCACCTTGTCAGATAGACCACAGCACTAAATTTAGTGTCAGCCACATGAAAGTCAATAGTTCCTCTGTCACAAGCAGATTGCTACTTCATGGCATAGAAACATTTTGCTTAAAAATAGCAGTCTTTCGGGGATTCCTATCTTCAGATCTACCAACTCTTTACAAAAATTAACTGTTGCTTCAAGATTTGAGCCCACAAGAGATGCTGTATCTACCGGAGGAAATGTTTCTAGGTTTTTACCCAAAGCTGTTGAAATTGGAAATGATCAGTTACACTGCACAAAATCTCTTGCAGATAAAATCCTCAGAGTAACAACAGCACATGTGGAAAAAGTTTGCTCTGTCAGTAACAGCTGAGAACTACAGGCAACACCTTTCAACGAAACACTCATGAGGTAAGATTAATGGAGGTGATTAAGAGCCCATCTGTTCAGATATTAAGCTAGATCTAAAGGAAGAAATAGTATTTGGAGGCATGTTTTGGATTTGCTTCTCCTCACACCACTTCCTTAAAAATCAGAGAAGGAAAGGTATGGCATACCCTGCACCTTTTACAGCATTTTCAATACAGCTCTGAAAGGTGTAGAACACTTTGACATTCTTACCATGAGATTCCAGTCCAGCTCCCTGTGCCAGGCCATTATCATATGACTGAAGAAAAAAAATCCCACAAAGCAGTTACTTTAGAACCACATCACTTTGACAGACATTGCAATTTCTTAGTTTACCAGCAAAATTACCATCAGACCATAGCCACAATTTAACCTGATTTAATTCTGAACCTCCAAAAGTTCTTGGCACACCACAGTTAACAAATCAGCCCTGTTTCAAAGCAGGCAGTTTTAATGACTTCCATGGAATTTAGTTGTCACACATGTTAGAAACCTGAAAATGGGTAAGCATATCTTTATATCTTTTCTTTGTGGCTAAGAAAAAAGTATGTAATACAGGTATAAAAAGAAAAAAAATGGACATCTAATCAGAACAAAACAAAATTAAATAGGTAATTTAATCTATCTCTAATCCAAGAGCAGTTTAACATAAAAAAAGGCAAAATGCAAAGTACTAATGTGTGCAGAATACTCAAATCCAAGCAATATTTAGTAAGAAGCAAGTATATCAGGCTTTAAAAAAAAAAAGGCAAGGTAATCAGAAGCAAGAAGAAAATTGTAACATACATTGGAATAAACTTAAACTGGCCTATAAAATACTACTGTTAAAAATACTGTTACAGTGCTGAAAAATCACTCTATTAAGTGCAAGAAAAGAAGAAACTCAAGTCTGACAAAGCACCAAGAATACAATAATTCACATCTGTCATGAGCAATCTAGGAACACATGTATATATAAGAATAATAATCTTTCTTCCCTAAAAAGCCATTAACTCAATTTACTAGAAAAGAAACAAAGGATTATATAGGAAATTCTTCATAAAATGGAAAATGTTTATTTTACAAGAGTTCATATAATACTTAATAAATTATCTCTGAACAAATACCAAATTGCTGAGTAGGAACAATGAAGTATAACTTTTGAAGTTAAATTACATAGGTCCTACATATTCTACATCAACTGATCAATTAATGATTGGATCAATATCTGATCAGGAAGAAAGCAGCAAAAATCTTTCCCCCACATGCTCCAGGTGCAGACTATGAGTTTCTTATATTTTCTCTAAAACAGTGGCTAGTAGATACAGGACACCTTGACAAATCACTAATGACTCCCACAGTCCTAACTGAAGAATGGCTACAGGACTATCATATCTTTAGAAACTACCTATGGATTATTTTGTACATCTGCTTTTAAAGCTGACATTGAGAAGAAAAACATAAACAGCAGTAGACACTGAAGCTACATTAAAACTGCATTCCTGGTTTTGATTTGTTCATGCAAGCTGAATCAACTAAGACCTAACATCTGATACATACACTTCAAGCTGCAGCTTGATTTCTCAAGTTTGAACCAGTAAATTTTAGTAATCTCTACGAACTTCTGAATGTTAAAGCTCACAGTGTGAACTCTTCCTTTTTCACTGCCTTTTGAGAATGCAATACAAATGAGCTACCACACTCCATAGACACATTAATTGCTAAGAAAAGGCAAGCTGATTAGCAAAGCTATGCTGGCAAAGCTAATTAACTCTACAAACAGCAATTTTAAGAGGAGGTGGCTTGTGTTATGTATAACAAAGTAATTAGCCCTGGAGAAAAGCTGTTAAATGTGCATCTCAGACACTGCTATGTTTGGCTGTACAATTAGCTTCAAATTCTAATAGACAATAGCTGACCCTTGGCTAACTGATGCCTATTTATTTACAGACAGCAGCTGTTCTTTGGGGACTTGTGTGTCCTAAAGAACTAGGGAATACTTTTATTTCTTTGTCCTTTTGAAAAGACTCAAGAAATTGTATGCCAAAGGAGCTCCTGATTACTGCAACACAACAACAGCATAATTAAATACTATCCTCAGGAAACGTGTAAATCCAGTTGGGTAAAAATCTTCG
This sequence comes from Notiomystis cincta, assembly GCA_013398075.1. NCBI lineage: Eukaryota > Metazoa > Chordata > Aves > Passeriformes > Notiomystidae > Notiomystis > Notiomystis cincta. The sequence goes on from VZRX01016541.1 coordinate 5,436, forward strand.
CTTCAAAGTCTACAAGTTTTACAACCAGCTAAATTATATCAACAGACCAATACAACTGCATTTGGAGAAGACTATACTAGAAGAAGCAGATGGTATTTTTAAAGCTTCTTGCAATATCTCTACTTAAAAAAAACCAAGCACTATTGCAAAAAGCAGTGTTATTGAGTCTCTGGAAGCCATTCAAAATCTCAGCATCCTAGTGTCTGTTGTCTTTTGGTTAGTGATCTATCTGAGTTTTGAACGTGAAAGACAGGAATCAACCTACACTGATAAAAATTGTGTGTTAGAACTGACTATTTTACTAACATTAAAACTATCCCAGAATTATTTCTGCAATCAGCATTTATAAACTTTTTAGTCAAATGACAAGAAGGTTATCTATTTTGTATGAAAATTCAATTATTTTTAACATTTTAAACAATGTCTATGATCTAATCTTCTGCTGTTCTTCACATGCCTAACTACAGAAATGCAGTCCCTCATTCAGCTGTATTGAATTGTATGTCACAGTTCTTATACTGCATCACTAAATGCAACACATTCCAAAGAATAAGCTAAAAAATCCACAATCTTATTACAAAGATTACTGTGTTTAGCCAGTCATAATTCTCTTAATCCAGATCAGTTGCACTTCACATGTATGCCAGTTTGAAAAACTGAAAAAAATTCTGTAACTGTCACGGGCTTCATTGAGGTGCAAACGAGTGACACACAGTAAATCAAAACCATACCTTTCTGTCAAAGCAGTTTAGTACTGAGCAATGCAATCTCTTTTGTTCTATAACTAAGAAGTGCCAGAATGAGGTGACAATTTGTAGCAAAACAGGAATAAGCATTTACAATAAAGCTTATAGCTATATTAATGGTATAGTTAGTTACAAAAGGGAGTAACGAAGTAATCTCAAACAGAATTTGCTTTGAAATGTTCCATTTTATAAGTTAGTTTTAACACCATCTACGAAATCTTAATGAGAGAAATCAAGCTAACATTCTTGGATGCCACATCTCACACTCATTGTATTTATTTATGACATACACTTTAAGAAATACTTGGATCCTGTGATAGGTAATTAAGCTGAAATACATCTCAAGGAAAGTAGTGGAAAGAGATGCATAGAAGGAAGGAACAACCACTGCTGTGAAATGATTTTCACAATGGGCCTGAATGTCTGAGACTTCTTCAGACACAGCTGAAGAAAGCCCTAAATGTGACCAGAGCAGGATGCAAAGGTTTTGTATCTTTTCCTAGAACTGCCAGACACCCTGCAACTGAGTCAATTTACAGAAATATTGGTCTGACCAAGGAGTGCAAACACAGAAACAGACAGAACTAGTGCACATGTGCACTCTTAACTAGTGTACAAGTGCAGTGAATTCATAGTGTACATGCACTGAATTCAAAGCACACCAGTGGTTTAAAGAAGTCCTACTGAACACAGTTTATAGTTAACCTAACAATCCATAGTAAAACACGACAAAAAATACAGCATGTCTTGCTGCACAACTCTACATGCCAGTATGCCTGCTGCCTACACAACACTCCTTATACCCTTTGAGCTAGCCAGGAAAAGACACAATCTTTGTGATAAGCCACAGCGTCTTCTTAACTTTGACCATGCCAAGACTTCAGCTCTACTTTATTGTGAACTGAAGTAAAAGGCCTTGTATTAGTAAGAGACCTTCCAACATGTCTTGTCCTGTTCAGGCTTCAATTATTCTTTTTTTTCTTTAAGTGGTATCAATTTTTCCAGCAGGAACATAATGACTGGAATTTGCAATGATTAATGCTAAGCTCTAGAAGCAAAGTATAAATTTGGTTTAAGATCACACTACACAGTACCACCTCAAAGCTCTAAACTTTCAAGAAATCTCCACTTGCCTGCCCTATTAATGGCCTTATTTGATGCTCTCTAGTTCTGTCTTAGAAAGAAATAGTTGCTTCTCATTCCCTTTTTCAGTGCTACCTGTTACTTTACATACCTCTGTCACACTCTACATAACAATCTCATTTCCAGAATAAAGACTATATTAAGTAATTTTTTTTTAAATTTAAAATTTTAATTTAAAATTAAGTAATTAAGTAATTACTAATTAAGTAATTAAGTAATTAAATATATTAAGTAATCCTTTTACACAAGCTGATTCATACCTTTCACAGTTCCACTCAACTTTCTTTGCCCCCTTCCGAGTTCCACCATTTCCTCAGGGACCAAAACTGCACTCAAATGCTCACAAGGTTAACTAAAATACAGTGTTATCTACAGAACTACAATGAGGATTTCGCTCTTGGGTTGTGTTTTCTGTTCTTTTGTAACATTTGATTCTGCTATTGTATCTCTGCTGAGCTATCTGTCTAAAGAGTGATCTCAGTAAACATTAAGGCCCAGAAAGGATCAGAGGAGGAATAATGCTCCCAGCCTAATCAGTAGGAGCAAGCACTCTGCCTAAGCTCCTCCCTCAGACTGTGAAAGCAGAGTGGATAAATCACTGTCCTTGGGTGAAACCCACTGAGAGGATTGAGCAGGGATATTCTCATGCTGAGAACCCAAGCTAACTAAGGTGAGCTACCAACTACGGGAGAAGGGCTCTTATGGGAGGCAGGGGAGGGAGATTCCAGGATTGTATAGAAACACCCCTTACCATGGAGTGTTTTTGGGGAAGGCAGGGGTGTGCACAACTTACTATGGGATGGCTAGGAAAAGGACCAATGGTCCTTTTCAAAGCAGACTAGGGAAGAACAAGTAAGGGCAAACAGGGGAAAATGGGATAAAAGGGTGTGAACAGACTGCAGGTCCATATCCTTGTATGACTAAGCCCTGGCCTTGATCATCTCAGTCTGTCCAGGACTCTGTCAGTGTGTCAGAAAGCTACTTGAGGTGTACAGTAGGAAATACTAAGGCAACCAAGTACCTCCTTTAAAAATAAACAACAAATAAAAAACAATTTGGTCTGACGCAGGAGATTCTGAAGTCTTTTTTTAAACTTGTTTCTCACATAAATTTTACAATCTCGCTGCTGGCAGCAATTACTGAAAACAGTCATTTACAACAGAAGTTATGTGTCATCATAAATTTGAGTCTTCTTTGTGGGCCACAAGAGTTTAATCTGTGTTTACTCACACTCAAGGAACTGCAATTTTCAAGCTTGCTCAGCTTCTTAAAAAAATTGTAATTCAATTTTGGAAAATGTAACTCAATTACACTAATGAAACAAAATGAAAAAAATAAAGGAAAGCTCCTTTACTCCAACCAAATATGAAGACAACTTGCACAGACACAGAAAAAAATGTGTACATACTCATGAACATTTTTTTTTCTTTCCAAGTATCTAATAAATAAATTATGAAGTGCATGACTGGAAACACTTAAGCATGAACTGATGTCAATAATTAGTTTAGTTGAATCCATGTATCTTTTAAAAAGCAGTACTACAGCTCAATGAAATGTGACAATTTTATTGATATAGTGCTTTATAGACTTTTTCTAAGTTATACAAACATCGTACCTAAGTTTTCAAAAACTTGATTTCAATTGTTTCATTATTTTAAATAAAAAAGATTTTAAATTTAATTTGCAGTGGACAAACCCATCAAATAAAATTATCTTGCTAGCATGCATGTTTTAATGAAAATACAAGTGCAAAAAGCCAATGTACTTTTTAATTCTCAACTTGCTAGAGCAGGAATCAAAAAAAAAAAGAAATTACCATAACGCTCTGTTTGGACAGAGATTTTTCTAGCCATAGTTAAGGAAAAAAGCTGTTAGCCTTAAAGCATAGAAAGAAGTACCATTTTGTGAACACTCACCATACTTCTTCTAATGTAGTCTATTGCTTTCTTCATATCCATGCCTGACCAGTTATCAAGCATGTAGCAGATACAGGAAGCACAGTACACAAACCTCATATCATTCTCACTTCCTTCCAGCACTGCACAGAAACTGAAAGAAACATTTCTGTCTTTAGACACTGTTTCGCCTGTTACACCCGAAAATATGAAATGCAGTTCAAGGAGTTGCACAGTGTTTTCTTTAAAGATTATTTTACAGTACTCCCATAAATGTAACCCAAAGCTACACTAGATTTTCTTTTCAGAAGATGTGATTCTAGCCAAGGAAAATGAATAGAACTATCAACATTTAGGGGCCTGACTACTTCCAGCAACGTAATGACACCTATTCCAGGTGTACACCTATTCCAAGATGTTTATGCTCACAGTCTTTCACCTATTACAGTATATACAGACACATGACTTACCATTTTACCATTTATTCTTTTGGGCAGAATTCTTTGGATTCCTAGGAATCCTAATAGTTCACAAGGCTTTCTTCCATCCTGCAACTTCGGGACCACTTTCCCAGGTATGTATAAAGGTAATTGCTAATAATACAATTTCTAATACCAATGGTGATTCAGTTTTTAATTTCTTATTGTTAGAATCTCATCAAACTCTAAGAACATTTTAAAATTACTGTATTTGGGTTACTTTGGCACAATCTCAGAGATTCCCGAGAGGATGATGGATGCCCTGATGTGGATGCTTGTATCAGGAAGTTGCCAGCAGGACCAGGACAGTGATCATCCCCCTGTACTGGGCACTGGTGAGGCCACACCTTGAGCCTTGTGTTCAGTTCTGGGCCCCTCACAAAAAGGAAGACATTGAGGTGCTGGAGCATGTCCAGGGAAGGACAGTGCAGCTGGGGAAGGGTTTGGAGCACATGTCTGATGATGAGCAGCTGAGAGAGCTTGGACTGTTCAGCCTGGGGAAGAGAACACTGAGAGGACACCTTATCACTCTTTAACTACCTGAAAGGAGGTCGTGGCAAGGTGGGGGTTGGTCTGCACTCCAAAGTGGGACAGAGGAAATGGCCTCAAGTTGCAGCAGGGGAGGTTTAAATTCGGTATTAGAAAAAAATTCTTCATCAGAAGGGTTTTCTAACACTGGAACAGGCTGCCCAGGGAAATGGTGGAGTCACTGTGGCTGGAGGTGTTCAAAAGCCATGAAGATGTGGTGCTTAGGGACATGGTTTAGTGCTGGTCTTGGCGGTGCTGGGTTAACAGCTGGACTTGTGATATTTTAAGGGTCTTTTTCAACGTAAATGCCTCTACAATATACAAACATAGGTAAAAGACTGAATTACCTGTGACAATAAATAAACCTTTAATTGCTTGTTCTACGATTTGCTGCTTGGCAAGCCTCCATTTGGTTCAAAGAGCTAGTTAGTATCCTCTGATGACTTAACTATTTGCATGAAGCCAGCATACGCACTGGCATGTGTTCTATGACATGTTCTATGATATGTTCTGTGACTTATGACTACCAATCAAACTATTTTCTAATAGAACAAAAATATTATAGCTACTTTTATAAAAAAACATATTTCTTATGTTTCATTCCACATGTGGGTTGTGAGAGTTGCAGCATATAAAATGTCTTTTACCTTCCATCCTCCAGCTGGAGAGCTCTCAGTCCTGCCAGTATAGCATCTTTATTTACTCGACTTAAATCATCTCCAAGAATAACCAGACATGATAGTCCTGTGTAAGTCATTGCTATGTGCCCACTATCATAGGGATGAGATATACCTGGACCCTAAAAAAAGAGGGAAAAAAAAGAAATACTGAAACATCACAAGATCTTGTATTACAGCAAAGCTGGTTTTTTGTTGTTGCTGTTGGGTGTTTGTTTGTTTGTTTGTGGTTTTTTTAGTTAAGAGGTAGACAAATTACTTTTCCCTTCACTCATTATGGTTAAACTGAAGGCATCCTGCTCAGCCTTCCTCATCAAACTCTGTTCAGCTTTCCTCATCAAAGCAAGCTACTGCATAGCTCTGCTACCCTTCTTGGTAAACACTTGGTCAGCAGGAAGCTTAGGAAAAAAGCTTTGCCAAGAGCTGTATTTGTGAAAGAGTTAAGCAAAAAGATGGGATGTCCTCAACTGTACCTAATTTTGTCCTGACACACCACTGGGCATTAGCCTCCTGGCAGCTGGGTAAGCACTCTTAAACAGCCAGACCTCTGGAGGGCCCCTCAGCAAAGATTTTACAACATCATGATCTACAAGTAGAAAGCAGTATGAGAGATTATTGGTAATCTTTCTGTCAATTGAAGCAATATCAAATTATCCACTTATCCACTTAATATTTTAAAATAATAACCAGTGTTTAAATGAATTATTTATATACCAAATAATCACAGAAACAGAATATCCTGAGTTAGAAACGACTCACAAGGATCACTGAATGTCAACTGAGAAGCAAAAATGATAGTTAAAGGCTGACTAGTTCCACAACACAAATCATAGAAATGAGCAAAGGATTGATACAGCTGTGCTAAAATTATTATTTTTCCTTATGGTATTTTATAGGCCCATGCTGGACTGTACCACTTCACAAAAACAGAGACCATATGTAACAAGATGACTGGATACTTGGCATGGTTCAGTTTGGAGCAACTGGAAGATAACTATTTTAAGCAGAATAAAAACTATTTCAATACTGAGTAGTAGAGATACATTTTTAAATTATATTTTACTAGCATTATTGCCTAATCAGTTGCAATTCTTATTCTGCAAATCATCTTAAAAACACAAGGAGAAAGCAGTATAAAACCAAATTTAATATTATATTATGTGTAATTGGTATTTTTCAGACAAGTTGTACTTATTTCCATAGCCAAGAGGCCTTGCTTCTAGTATGAAACTGGGAGAAAAATTATTACCCACCAGTCAGTCAGCAAGAGACTGCTCTCACACGAGGGAATCAGAAAGAGTTGGGAAAGGGAGGCAGAAAACAAGGTGAAATTGAGAAGGGGGCACAAAAACAGCTCCCCCTCCCACTCCTGTACTGTAAGTGCTCCCATCACTGTCTCCTACCCTGCACATTAAACAGACACACAGGGCACATTAAATTGCTTTTGTAAAGTGCTCTCTATTGACCTGAGCTAATGCACTGGTGCAGACAACAAAGTGGGTATGGCCAGGACCTGTTCTCTATGCACTTCACCTTTAGGTCCCACAGGAAACAGATTTACTTGGATCTCAGAGATGGAGTAACAGTTAATGCTCTACTGGCATTACCATCACGCTCTTCACAACCTCAGCCTTCTTTAAAAGAATTAACACCAGAAGATGTAAGGTGAGGGGAAGTGTTCCCCACTATATCAATTAGAACAGCTATCAAAACATAACTCCTGACCACCAAGAATTCCCACTGACCACTGCAGACAGAGCTAAGAAATTCTCTCTGTTGCAGAAGCATGGGCAAGATCTCTTCAAATACTCATAAAGAATGCTGCTAAACACACACTAGCATTGGCACAGTCCCCCTTTCAAAAAACTTTCTTCCCACACCTGGCACTGTCTTTGTCTGCAGTGGTCAGTGGGAATCCCTGGTGGCCACGAGTTTTGTTTTAGTAGCTGTTCTAATTAATACAGTAAGGAACACTGCCACATCACTGAGCCAAGTTTGAATGTTTGACAGCTTCCCCTCAACTTACCCTTCCTTCACCCAGGGTGCCAATCCACACATGGAGTTAACTGGTTTTGATACATTTGCACAGAGGTGTGTGCTGCCTGCTAAGTCCACCAAGCCAACACACCTGGTTACAGCCAAGAAGCACAATTATACCTTCAAAATACAGAAGTATGCAGTTATCTAATTTCTAAATACATGCCTACTTAATAGCTGTAGGACAATCTTTTGCATGCTTTGATGTATTTTTGTGATGTGATATACATTTTGGAGGTGTTCAGTGGGTAGGGGTCTTCACTTGGAGAAGCCTCAGTTTTAGAGGTGTGTTTTTCACATTATAATGAGTTAAGTTCATCTAAAGCAAATGATTTTAGCTGATTTAGCTAATTTGAGTAAAACTTAGGGTACATTGCCAACCCCAGTATCTAGCCACTAATTCAAGGGGTCTCTGCTTCTGTAATCTCTTTAGTCATTTCAAAACTATTCTGCAAGATCTTGCCATTTCTCACTTCACAGAACCACAAAATGGCCTGGGTTGGAAGGGACCTTAAGGTTATCTAGTTCCAACTCCTGTGCTATGGGCAGAGACACTTTTCAGTAGAGCATGTTGCACAGGATCCCTAAAAATATAATACAGAAATGTTTGC
>VZRX01016542.1:413-22735 GCA_013398075.1 Notiomystis cincta
CTCTGCTTTAAAAACATTGTGAACTAGAGCAAGTCAAAGATCAACTGATTGTGAGGTTTTCCTGGAAATGTAAATATACTTCTAAAAAAAATCTGTCTTGATGTTCTTCCCTCCTCCAAAAAGTGCTATGCCTGCCCCCACAATCAGAAGGTTTCCCAAGAGATTACTTTCCCCATCATCACTACCAATAACAATCTTTTGACTGCTGTTTTAACATCATAAAGGTAAAAGGTAAAAATCATGAGGTAAAATCATAAAGTAGAATCCTATCTCTCAGTCAACAACACAAAGCTGGTATGACCTAGAGTTTGGCTGCATTTCTTCCAAGGATATTATCAGAGAAGTGGCAAATTCAGCATCAGAACTTAAGAAAAATAATGAAGACTTGCTTATACCTATTTCAAGTCTCTCTGTTGCAGCCATGGCTTCAGTTTTGTTGGGGCAGGGAGGGAGATTTTAGGGCTTGCTTTCTTAATAAAGATCATAAAATAATGTGACCCACAGGGACTGCAGGAGAGAAGATAGTCTGAATCCCCCATCTCAGCTCACCACCAAGAAACACAGTAGTGTAGAAGGCCAACCCTACAAATCTGGGTCACATCAATACAAAGCCCACACATGCCATGACAGTCACCTCCAGTGCCCTATTTCATACTGTGACCCTTATCATCCTCCCCTGGTATGGAACAGGAGGAGGAGCAGCAGCAGCAGGAATCCCTTCATCCTCCATTACGAGAAAAAGTAGCATCAAGATAACCCTGTTGTGCCATCTCCCAAAGGAGCAAAGCATCACACAGAGAATGTGCTGAGTTGGAAGGGACCCATAAGGATCATCGAGTCCAACTCCTGGCACTGCACAGCACCACCCCAAAGAGTCACAGCTTGTGCCCGAGAGCACACATTGTGCAATCACTTCTTGAGCTCCGTCAGGCTTGGTGCTGTGATCACTGCCCTAACCTGTTATGCATGCTCTTGGCTCAGAGTACAGCATAAAACCAGGGGTCAGGATGAATGCGATAGCCCAAGGGCCCACAAGGATGTGGCTGCATAGGGGCTATCCCAGGTGAGGTGCCAAGAAAACTCCTCTCCTGGGCCGTAGCTGGGGAACCTAGTCTAGGGCTCAGGGCAAAGTTCAGGTTAGAGATAGAGCCAGGTTAAGAGAAAAATAAAGTGTGGGGGCTCAAGTGAGTCATGGCTGCAGGACCTCTCTCCCACTGAACTCATCTGCATGCGGGTGAGATGAAAGCTGTAATCTGCCCCTCACAGCTGCCACTGTAGGCTGCAAATACCTTCAGGCAGACATCATAAACTTCATTACACCTGGCTAGCCTCAGGTTTTTAGTACAGCATCCCAAAACACTACATCCTCCTGCTCCCCACTTCATTTTCAAAGGAGAAGATACATATATATCTTCCAACAACATTTCATAACTTCCAGAAGTGCATTCCTGAAGAAGATATGCTAATGTCTTAGATACCCTAATCTAGCCTTCCAAAGCACAAGGGGCCACAGCTGCTGAGAAAACTCAGGCAGGCACCCAGAGGCCCTGTATGCCAGCATCCATGTGTGAAACTCAGCCCTGAGACCATCCACTGGGGCTCCCCTCTGCCCACTCAGGGGCCTCTATATCCCCTGGCCAGCATTGCTCTGTCCCACTTACTCAATTCCACAGCTGCAAGAAGAGTTCAGTTTCTCCAGGGCTTCTCCATGAGAAGCTTAAGGCTGAAAGGAAGGCATGCATGCCCAGCTGCTCACTATTTTTAAGTTGGCCTGTTGTGCAGTTATTAATAATAAGGGCTTACCTTGAGTTATCTGCCACTGTACCTCTAGTCACAGCCCTGAATTACCAGTCCAAACTCTTTAGTTGGATTGACAAAAACTGCCTTATGTAGCTTTTCATCAGAATCAACTTAAAATGGAAAAAGGTGATCTATTTTCCTTTCTCTCATTTTCTTCTTGAGAGGAATTTTTTTTAAAAATAAATCTATGCATGGAAAGATACACATTCCTTCAAAATTAACTCTAAAGCTGGTCATTAATTGTGAAACAAACCTGCCATATGAAATTTTGTTTAAATTAAAAAAACCTGAAAAAAGTATTTTAAATATATCTTTCACATGAAAGTTCACCAAGAGTAGGTTGCTAAATCCAGCAGGATAGAAATCTGTGAGTAGAACCTGAGAGATTACTCCTTTCAAATTAAAAACTAGCACCTCCATGTCTGGGGAAGCATTGCACAATCTCCACAACTTGCCAGCTGAATGTCTGTTGTCGTTTTTGCTGTTTTAAGTTTTTTTATATCCTAGGTATAATCTGAATAACAACTATCAATGGACAAGGGCTTAATAAAGGAAATAATATTTTACCTCTGCTGATGACAGCAAAAGATATCCAATAATGTCTGCACTCTTAAATCTTTATGGACTCTTAAATGCCTTATTTTATCAAGTCATAGCTCAACTATGACTCTGAGCACAGGCCAGTAAAGTATCCCCCTTCAAAATGTTCAGAGAAGGGGCCTTGTGTATAATACACACAGTTTTATCTTTTGCATTAATTTTTAACCCTGAAAGAAAACACAAGCAAAAGGTTAATAATTAAAATAATCTATTGCATTCTTGCAATTTCATTTCTTTAAAAAAATATTAAGTATGTGCACCAAAGAATATAATGAGCATAGAAACAAAACTACAGTGCAACAGCTCTCAGGTTTCCAGACATTTTCAGTGGTCAGATTTCAAGAAGGAGACAGCTTCCTCTGTTCCACAGCTTCCATTTACCTATAAACTTTCCTTTTAGATGTAATTAATTCTGGTAACAATTAGTCCATTATGCACAGCCCTCAAAAAAATTAGCAGTGACTCAGAAATAAGCTAAAATGATGTGCTTAATCACAACCCATTTGGAGAAGAAGAATAAATCTGGCATATCTTCAGCTATCATTCTCTTAAAAGACAAAGCATAAAAATCATTAAAATGTCTTGAACTCAGGGAGAGACCATCAGTTTGAGAATAAAAAATGAGGTTTGTGTAAAAGCTTTTACCATAGCCAACATAATACAGGGGGTAGGGTTCAACAACACACAAATAGCAATATACATTTTGACACTGTTAAAGTAGCTGCCCTGTATAACTCAAAATGTCTTATCCAATGTTTATTTCCTAAATCATTTATGTATAATATTTGATATCAGATACTTACTGAAGTCTCAGGATACTAAGACTCCAGCCTTGTGTGCTGTAAACTTAAATCTAAGTAAATTTAATTTTCTTCCCATCAAAACCCATGACAATTGAAGCAAATTCTCTACAATGCCTCTTGCAATACTTAACATATCAAATTCTTCTTAACCTATGTCATCCTGAATCTCACCTTCTGCCATGAGTCACATAGCTAGAATGGAAATTGCCAGAGGTAAAAACTCACAGCCTTCATCTGCCAAGAGCTTCACAACTTCTAAGACCAGTCCAGATACTGTATTATTACCAAAATGGACACTATTTCAACCTTTATTATTTTTCAGCAAAAAAATAGTTAAAATAAAATACCCAATACTAAATACCAAGCATTTCTGTCCCAGAATTCAACACTACACAGATGAAAGGGACAGTTTACGCTCCTCTGACCCATAGCAAAAGAAATCAAGCCTTGCATTCAGATCATGCTTGGAAATTTTCTCTGGTATTATTACAACAATATATTTCTGTGTATCTCCTTTCCCAACTCTGGCTGGTATTTTCTGACAGGAATCTCACCCATCAGAAAAAAAAAAAAAAAAAAAAAAAAAAAAAAAACAACAAACCTAAAAAAAAATTTTTAAAAAAACAAAAAAACTCATCAGCTGAAAAAAATGTTTTATAAAAACATAAAAGAATCAAAGAGATTATGAGGAAACACATATCCTAAATGCTCTGATTCCCACCAGCTTTCCTGCCTCCCCAAAACAGGCTGGAGCGTGGCCTGTGGAGAACACAACTGAAGGGATTTGGAGGCAGACACCCTCAGTTTACAAGAAGCAATATCCTTCAGATGTGAACGTGTGCCAAGCAGTTTGTTTCATCCAAGGTGGCCTGGGCAGCAGCAGCAGTACAGCTGGCATCGATCTTCCTGTGCTCCCCTAAAACCTCCAACGCCCACAAATGGAGGGGTGGAGAAGTGTTTGCAGCTCTGCATGGAGCAGGTTGGAAGTCACCATTGGACATGACTTGATTTTTGAGTGGGCAGTAACTTGGCTCCAGCACTGCCAGCAGGGGCATGAGCCCTGCACTCCCTCTGAGCTGCGGTACTACTCACACTTCGGGGACCCGATCTGGTATCTGTATCTTACACCACATAAAAGCACCAATTTGCTCCAATATGGCTCAGCAAGCTCTGAAGCAAGAAGGTCCTGGAGATACAGGTCCTAAACTCTCTATAAACCTTTCCTTCCAAAAAAGAAAAAGCTATTCCAACCATCAAGGCAGGAACAGCCAGTCCTGAGGCTTTTGCTTATCAGTCAGTGGTTTAGGGGGCAAAGGAGGATAAAGATGCAAGGAAGGGGTTTTTTAATGGGCCCAGTGTTAGGTCATCCAGAGGTCAGATTTCAAAAAAAATTATCATGGTACTTTGCCAAGATGACCAATATTTCTGAAGGAGTTTCTTTTGAAATTACTTTAATAAAACAGACTTAAAAGCATGTATATATTCAGTATTGGTGCTGGCTCTTGATATTAAACCCTTATCTCTCCTCCTCCCTTCCTGACCCACCATTAAATACAATTAACTCCACTTTCTTTCCAATGCCTTATGCTTTCTTGGCAAAGACCAGGCTGCAAAACCTATCAGAAAGCAGAGAATGGAGGAAGGAAGGATGAAACACAGCAGGAGAGCTGTGCCCAAAGCTGGTGATTTGAACTCAGTTTAGTTTACAGTTAATTCACAGCAGGATTTTTGTAATTTCCTTAATCACCTATGAAGCCATTTCCTCATTATTCATTATCACTACACATAACAAGACAACTAAAGATGTTTCTGCGCAAAATGGAAAAGTTAATAGTTAACTTTTCCATGCTAACTAGCATAGAATCACAAATCACAAAGGGTCAGTGAATTTTAGAAGAGTAACCAATTCTTGCTTCTGTTCACTAGGGAAAAGTAGTAATACTATGTCCCACTGAGGTGATCTGTAGCAAAACTCCTGAATATCCTGTGCAAAACTTCCTCTGGACTTGCCAGAGCTCCTCTCAGAGAGAAATCAAGAAGTCTCATCCAGCCTGCACCCTAAAGTTCTCACTCTTGTGTCACACAGTGCACACATTTATGCTCTCTGTTCGCCCTGTTACATTTTAATACAAGGAAGTCATCTACAAAAAATAAGAGAAAACAGTATAATACACATTTCAACTTTGCTCCTTCCTGGAATCCACTGCTAATGTATTTCAGTCACAAAGTGTACCAAAAACATTTGGCTTATTGGTATTTTTTCAAGTCATGTACAGTAGAACAATTCTTAGTCTAGAGTCATCGAGACCTTCCATAACTTTTATTTCTACTAATGCATGATGGAAAACTTGGTTTCACCATCACAGACAAGAAATCTGCCTCAGTAGATAAAGACAACTCATGAAGCCAAGAGTCAAAAATATTTCAGAGGCAACCACAGGTCAACATGACATTTCCTTTATCTGATCTTGAATTCTGCTTGTACATGGCAAAAGGAAAAACATGCTGATAACATTTGTGGTGTCTTACTATTGAAATAGCATTTATGTGCACCTGTGAGAAAGCACAGGCAGATTGCAAACCATTACCTGCCTCTGCCAACTGAAGTAATTTACTTTGTCAATGAATGGAAGTCTGAAAGGAACTATCTCCATAGAGAATGCTAGAAACTCACTAATTCAGAGATATGTGGGAATGGCAATATCCAAGACATCAGGCTTTTTGTATTTCTATAAAATTACATTTTAAGCTTCAGGGACAAAGCCAAACTTCTGTATACTCATGTCAAAACAAAGACAATTTACCTACACATAAGTAACAACCTCATTGCAAAACCTGGACATTAAACTTCATCCCTTCTTCTAATCCCCTGTACTACGCACTTTTTTCAACTGACTGTTACTTCTCATTTGACCTGTTTAACCTCACTGTTTAATCTTTCTACTCCCAGACCACTTCTGCTGCTCTCTCAGCTCACAAACAGCCTTCCATTAGAGCTCCTCTCAGCCTGGAGGAATGTTAATTGTTGTACAAATCACCCTGTAAAAGTGAGTATCATGAAAAAGAGCTGAGCAGCAGAAACTCAACCACTAGTCAAACATATTCAGCTTTTCCCATCGTTGAACAAAATACAAAGACAAGTCAAGAACAGAAGTTTTGTTTTCAGGTAGAAAAAAAGGAAAAATATAACACTACTGGGAAAAGGCTAAACAGAGGAAAAAAAAAACTCGAGATGAAATAGCACAATGCGAGTATGCAAGGAAACCACAAACAGAAATCTTGGCACAGATTAAGCTGCAGAAGACAAATACAATTTTTTCAAAAAATATAGGCCATTCTAAGAGAAGAGGTTTATTTTTCCTTATTGTGCTATTAATCATTCACCCCAACTCCTTTTTTCATGTACACACCATGAAAAGACCCATTAATAAACAAAACAAAACAAAAAAAAACAAAAACAAAAACAAGAAGTAGCATGTTTTTATAATATAGTTCTGGTAACTTCAACAGCCCATCATGAACTTCAGCTAAACACACAGGGAAGTGGACAAGAACACTCTTCTGCTCACGCACTCATTGCATGAGCTGTGAGGACAAGCACCAGTCACCAATTAGCCGGGGACAAGACAGCAATGTCAAGAGAGCTAGTGGAGTCAGCAAACAACAGAGAGGCCCACCAAGGCTTTCACAGGAAAAAATAACAAGAGGTATTAAAGCAGCTTTGGGAGACCCAGTAGCTAGAGGCAAACCTCTTTCAAGATCAGCTGGAAAAGCGTACAGCACCAGATTACAGGAGCCATTACACCAACCTGCCACAACGGCAACGTCGTGGCCTCTTCGCTGGGCTGAACCCTCAGCCTCTGCCTCCACTTCCTCCGACCACAAAAACCTGTCACTAAATTCTCTAGGACTTTGTGGTCTCTCTGCAGTCTTTAGGACTTTGTGGCCTCTCTGCAGTCCAACTGAAAGTATTTTGTTCTTCCATATCTCTCCAGCTACAAGTACTGCACCAGATTTTAGATTGCATCTCAGTTTGAGGATAAAAAAAAGGAGCTCTTATCTCCTTTAGAGATGGTAAATCTGCTGCAATCCACAAGCTGGAATAGATCAGGGAGCCAGATGTGCAGCTGGGACCTGAGCATGAGGCTCTTACAAAGACACTTGGGACATCAGCATCAGCAAAGAAGCAAAGGGTGAAAGAAGATGCTACTAGTGTGGCCTTCTCTATAATTTTATAATGAATGATGCCTCAAACAGAAACAAATGCCTAGTCAGTGAAGACACAATTTCCTAATTTCTTTCACTCTTAGAGAAGGCTTTATTTTAATAATCTTTTTTAACTGCTTAATGGGAGTCCACGTTATCTGCTATACTTCAATGCTCTACATTTCACTTGATTATAACAGCACCTCCCTGCACAGAACACACTGCACACCCTATTCAGGAGCTGACATATCAGTATTTTGCTGGGTTCTGACAGAGTTTAACTTTTTCCCCTTTCATTTTCTTCCTTTGAAGTCTTAAAAGAAATACATCTATCATCTTCTTACTAAAAATATAGAAAAGCCCTACAGGTAATAGGTTTACTACCAACCAGGTTTTTTCTAGCAACACAATGCTATAGGATCAGAAGTGTGTTTCCTGCCCAGAAACACACGAGGCTGTCAGAACTGACTCCACAGACCAACTCACTCCCCTCATTGACAATTCACCCTGATATTATTTTGACCCCAGTGGATCAAAACCAGTATGAACTTACTCTCCCCAAAAGAAGTAATTTTTATCCTGCTACTGTTTCATCAATCATAGAGTAAGAGAATGCAGGTGGAAGTCTGTGCATGCAAAGGGGGTTAAAATCATCCTCTCCTACCCTGAAGACTTTTATTAGTGTTATAAAGTTAGAATCTCAGCTAAACTATTTCTTTCATCACATCACTTGCAGACAATCAGTTGTACCCGACAACAAGCTGCCGTAACTTCTCCTTTCAGAATCCAAGACTGTCCAGCCTCACCTTGAAGGGAGAAAGTAAAATAAATTATATTTGTCTTACAGTTTGCCTTCAAACAGAAGGCAAGGAGTAGAAATGACTGGGAATTGATGCATGGAGATGTGAAAACATTAAGTGAGGTGTTTCAAATATCTTCCCAGGTAACTTCATAAGAGATGATTTCAGACTTGAAAGCACTGCTGTGATTAAGCTACCTCCACTGAAAAAAACCCAAATCACTTCAATCAAAGCAAGTGACTGTGGAAACCTCTTTTAAATACCACTGCCTGCAATCTAATAGAGTCCCAGGCAAAGTTCCCAAAGACTTCAATAAAACATTTGTCTGGGATAAGGAGTGCCAGATTTGGCCCACTTTAATACATTAAGTCTGTGGTAGGTGAAAAACTGAAACATGGAGCAGTTGTGAAACTACCATCATAGCCAAGGAGATAAGAGTAAACAGCACTCATCCTTCCCCACAATGGGAACATGCAGAGGGTGGATGGGAAAGTTAAAGAGGAGGAGGGAGCAGGAATTTTAGAATAAAAATTATTTAATATCCTCCCAGTATGGGCTGGAAAGGATTGTGGTATGCCTGTTAGAGAAACTGACTGGAGTGCAAGGCTGAGAAAGCATTCAAGGGCGCGTTTGTGCGAGTGTGTGTGTGTGTGTGTGTGTGTGTGTGTGTGTGTGTGTGTGTGTATGAGAGTGTGTTAAGGGTCAGGTCTGTGCAAGTTCACAAAGTTTAGTCAATTCTCCTGCCAACTCTTCCGGGCTTGAGACAAATACAGATAACCTCGGCTTAACCCAACTTCAAGCAAACCTTCCCTTCTCGTTCCCACCCTCAATTAGCAACTTTCAATCTAAATTGCCTAAAAATAAACTATAAAATCACCTCAGTTACAGCTCTAGTAATGCACTTTTCCATAAACTTCTCCATGTTGCTGAACTGATTCAAATACCATTTGCTAAAAGACAAATAAATGTATGAGAGTGGTGTTTTGACTTAACTTCCCAGGTTTTTACTTCTGCAGAATAGTTTTTTCTACCCCCACAGCAAACAGGGTACTCCTGGTTGCCTTAGTGTTACCTGCTGCTGCTTTTAAGATAAGCAACGCTAAAATTGCTGGTTGGATTGCTTTTCAAACATGACAGGTTTCTTGCACAGCAAAACGCTGTTATTCAATACACGCATTTCATAATTTCAGGATCTTTGTTTTTTCTCCCTGTCCCCCAGCTGGGAACATCCATGCTCATAGCAGTCTCCAACATCAAGACCACCCAGATTCATCTTTGTCTCTCAACTGTCTGCCTCTGCTGCATGGAGATAAAAATCTAGACAGAGCCTTTATTATTATTTTATCCAGAACTTGTCTAAACCTTCACCTGCAAAACACTGACTCACTCTGTCTTTAACCACCTCAAGAATGCAAAGGAAGATAAATTAACTCATGGGCATAGAAACTCAACAGGCAACAGCATAAATTTGCTAATCAAACAATGAAAGTCAGAGCAACAACAGAAGTTTTTCAAACAGATGAAAATTCAAGTCCTAAAAATAGAAGCCAGAGGAAGCTTGGCTGATCTGTTCCTTTTGCCATAGTTCTAGCTTATCATCAGATGACAGCTAATAATATTTATTAGTGTCTCATCAATCCCAAATTAATAGGTTTGAATATTAAATAATCACCACCAAACACACACAATTTTAGGCAAGAGCCTCCTAAGAAAACAAGATATTGGCAAATAGACAACTCTTTCACCTCAGGTCTTTGTAGAGAAGAAAGCTGATATAAGTTACAACATTTCAAATCTTGGTAAAAAGCTGGTGGAACACTAAGTTACCACTTAAAGCTTATCAAATGAACTTTAATGCTACAGCACGTTTGATTTTTCCCTCATGTCTGCTGCATCAGCCCCCATTGCCAAAGCTCAGTGACAAATTGCAACATCTCTGCTTTGAGGGTAATCACATTGGTCAGAGTCACAAAAAGTTACATCGAGTGTTAGGAAACAGGAAGCAAAAACCACTGCCTTTCATTTTGACAATTAGTATCCTGCATCTGGAAAAGCCTCCTGCCCAAGACTATTAGCAGATCACATATTAATGCTCACCACCCTGCTCAGTGGAATACCTTAGTGGTGGAGGCAACATTCATAAAAACTTTTCTGCTACAAAGGAAGCCAACAGTGCTGTCCCACTAAAAGACAATGTCAGGCATTTGAAAAGGCAGAGGAACCTCTGAAAAATATGTATTAAAAACCTAAACATGACAATTCAGATTACAGGAAAACCTTCATCCATCATTTTGACACCTCACACATCAGTATGCTAAGATAATCATACCAGAACAAGCACGCTACATTAGCACATTGGAAGTAAACACTTGAACCATTTTCTTCCAGACCTCACATGCCATTGAAATTTAGCAAATGTTTACCATGTTTTGGATGCTCTAGGAGTCAAAATGTTTAAGCTTTCACCATCATAAATTATAACATAGTATCAAAACGCTAAGGTAAGTACTGTGGACTGCATGAAAATACTTCTATAGGCTTATGACCAAAACCACTTTTGCTTAACTGTCATCAAATAGGGAATTTACACCTGCAAACCCCATTCTCAATTTGAGTAAGAGGGCAGCTGTTCCAGACTGTGATTATCCCAATGCCCCAGCTTCAGGAGGAAGCCAGACAAAACGCATTCAGTGGGGCAAGTTAGGAATTCTCTGGTTTTGTTCTCAGCAGTGGAAATGTAATTTTCTTTTGTGTTCTTTAGATTATCATGAGGAGTCATCATTTAAAAATCCACTGTAAACCATGTTACAAAAAGCAATTCTGGTAATAAGTTAGTATAACAAACTTTACCCACTGCCATCCACACTTAATTTACTTTACAGGTAAAGCTAAGTGCTTTGTATCAACACTGGTTTTGCAAGCAGATAACTAATATGTGATTATTAATTTGTGGCACTTTGGGGAGGGGGTGAGAGGAGGAGGAAGACAGACAACTGTTCACTGTTATACTTTCTCAATCAATGCTCTTCACCTCAGTCTTCCACAGAAAACATACATGGTTGAAAGTGTTTGGAATAATACCACCTACATATGTAAATGACAAATGCTGAGTTCTTTCAACAGAAAAGAGACATACTTCTACCACCATTTTCTCAAGGAAGTAAGTCCTCAGCTGCACCAGGCAAATCAATGATAAGTATTTAGCATATTCTTGCTTGCAACATAGAATGATTTGACAAACACACAGTAGGATCTAATGTAATCCTGAATCCAAAGTAAACATTGAGGAAAAGGTGAATATTGTAGGGTTTAAATACTTCTCTTTTTTCCCCAGTAGTACTTACTTGGATGGTGCCTCTTTTCTCAATGCTGTCCTTGCATTTAGGATTTTGCATCTTGGGAGGAGAAAATACAACAGTGTTCAAAATGATTCTCTGCAATTATTCATTATGATTCCAGGAATAAGCAAACATTTTCAACTGATTAGAAAACCTAAGTGAAACCAACTTATCATTTTATTAATTCTTCATTCAGTTAAAGTAAACAAGTAGGCTTCATGTGAGTTTAGCTCCAGGGTTTATTCAAGTTACCTCTGACATGAATGTTTTAACCAAATGCATTATGCAGTGATTTTCATGGCCTTCTTCAGGGAAAAAAAAAGGGCAACCTCAAAATATTTGGGAAAGGTAGACTTTGTGTTTTCACAGTCCTGGGAAAAACTTGGGGTTGTCCCACACTGCAATTAGAAGGGGAAAAAAACCAAAAAAACCCCAAACAAACAAAAAAAAACACCCAACAAAACAAAACAAAAAAAAACCCAACCAAACAAACGAAAAAAACCAACAAAAACATCACTCCCTTTAGTAGTGATGCAGAATTCCCAGACCTCAGCTGAGCAGAGAGAGCAAGCCCAGATGGCACCCAGATTTGCTGCTATTTCACAGGCCCTACCTAAGCCCAAAATCGGGAAAAATACGGCAGGCCTGCTCCATCCAGTTTGCAGCCCTGGGCTACGTGCTGCTGCAGATGTTCCTCACAGAGTTAAGGTGATCAAAGACCTGCTACCTCACCAAAAAAACCCAGCACATTTATCACTAGAGGTATTCCTCTACAGAAGAAATTATTAGCTTAAGAAAGTGGAGAGAAAGCAAATACACTGCAATTATAAAATATAACAGTGAAAAGTATTATTTTCACAAACTGCTTCAGCAAGTTGAAAGACAGGTTTTCAGGAATTTTAGATTTTTCACCTGAAGTGCTAAGAGCCCAAACAAAAAAAGCACTGTTCTTCAAGGGCAGGAAAGAAGACATTAAGCAGAAGGAGTTGAATTCCTTAATCCAAGCTGCCAAACAGGGTAAAGGTAAGCCAGCAGGTAAAATCATTAAGTACATTGCTTGAAAATATTACTTCTTAATAAACCCAAAATAATTTTCAGCAGAGAATTTTAATACTGAATACACACACACACACACACATATATATTAAGATTTAAAACTATTATCAGCGTACGCTTCCTGCCCAAAACAAGAACAAGCTTAGTGGAAAATTTCCTTCAAAGGCATCGTCTTTTGCCATGTGTTGTCCAGGGCTTATCACAGCTGAGACACAGTGAAAAGTCTTCTATAACACACAATTTCTATTCCATTTCCTACTTGTCATGAAATTTCTGAAAAAAAAAAAAAAAACAAAACAAAACAAAAAACATCATCGCTCTTATCTGTATTTTCTCTATTGGTTCCAACTTCTTTGCAGTCCATCAAAAACACTGCAAAAATGTCTTTTGCTACACTGCTCTAAAGGCTAATTTCTCATAGCAGAAATAGAAACAGTAGTGTGGAAAATCTGTAAGACACATTAGCTTCCTTCCCAGTGTACAAATGGTGAAAACAAACAGGAAATAGAGATTAAAATAGGATGAGCAGAAATAGACTTCTCACTCTAACAGAAAAATAAGCTTATTTGTAAGCAATGCTTTTCACAAAATACATTCATTTTGTATGTAAATTTTCATTATTTTATACATTAACAAACAGTATTTTAAGTAGAACCCAAAATGTCTGGATTTAGTCTCAGCCCATTCTTTTTCATAGCCTAGGCTCCTCCACTCTATTATGTTAGATCTTCATACTTCCCATCTCCCTTACCAGGGGGATGAAACCTTTCCCTGTAGGCGTATTCTGAACACCATCCAAACCTACGGGGAAAGAGAGAGCTGCAGTCCTATGGGACACGGCTGTAGCGATTGCAAACCTGAGTTTGCAAACATACTGCAGAGTTAGGCAACAATATAGCACAGCACTGTAAACAATGTCAAGTTAGAGACATTTGAATACAGAATTCCCCAAGGGAACTTCTTGCAGGTCAATCAAAACACCCTGATATGGCAGGGAACATGCAGCTGCCCTTTGCCTTCTCATCTTTCAATCATTTCTTTCTTGTGAAGACAGGGTGTCACCTTTGGTTTTGTCTTCCACCTGCCTCCACACACCTAGGACTGGCTTGCTTTAGCATTTTAATGCCTTCCCTTCCTGTTCTATTCATAAAACCAAAACACTCACCCAGTCCCTCATTATTGTTGCTGAGATGCAAGATAATCTCTTTCCTTCTGGCTGTGACAGAAGCAATCTTATCCCCTCAAATCCATTCAAAATGCAAAAATCATTTTTTTCTGGATTACTGCCTCAAGCACATTCCCCCTATTTTATCCTGCCAGTCCTCCTACTGGGTCCCCTTTTTTCTACTACATTAAGCACAAATTGCTTGCCTTCATCTTAAGAGTTGTTCTTAGATGATGCCAACTGATCCAACTGCCCTATACATACACTTAAAATCCAGGTAATGAAGCCTAATTACATACAAAATCTCTTGCATAAGTAGATAGCACTCAAAGCCTTCCACTTTAATAGCCAATAGAGTACACCTTCTCACAATAAAACCTCTGGCACACATGACATGTTCACCTCTCTTTGCAGGTTGAGCCCAGGGCAGACTTTCAAAACAGCTGAACTTCTGAACCATTTTACAACAGAATACTGGGCTTCCAACAGAGCCATTCTGGTATGTGGGAAGTGCTGGGGGGTCTTCTTGGCAACACATGCATTCACAGAAAACCTCACAAAAAAGGCATGGCTGTATTTCAAGTCCTTTCTCCCCCTCAGAGCGAGTTTACTCAGCAAAAACTTTCAACTCCCGTGATACACTGTCTCATTTTATCAAGCTAGTACAACTTCAATTAGGTAATTCAGGCTCCAAGAGACACACTTTGCTACCTGACAGTGCACGGGTTTCTTTCCACAGTAAGTAGGGCCTACTGCTTGTAGGTATTTAAAACAATGATTGCAACCACCCCCTAAACCCTCTGCACCTAATAGCCAAAATAAGGGGAATAAGATTTCAGAGGGACAACATGTCATTTCAGGTAATCTCCAGACTAGGGAACTGAGACCAAATTGATTTTCAGGTTCTGTACATCCACCAGACTTGCAATCCAACCCTCTGGCTGGTCAACCTTCATGAACGCATTAGGTCTCCAAGCCATAGACCTGCCTGACCCGGCTTGAATGGGAAGGAAATCCAAATTGTTCAGACTGAAAGACAACTGGGACATATTCCAACGTGGTTTCCACAGATCATTTTAGGAGGTGGCACAGTATCTCTGGAAAAGTCCAACAATTACACAAGTTAACACTATTAAATGGGTTCCAAAAAAATCCCAAACAACTTTATTATGTCCTTTATTACGTACCTGAAGGAAAGCTGAAAGATAAATACCAAAGGAAAAAAAAATCCCCAAGCAAACATATGGATGTATAGACTGTGCACCAAAGATAAGCTTCCACTGAGGAACTGTTTAAGAAGACAGCATCATACAACTCACCAGCAGACTAACTTTCACATGCTGAGACTAGTAAAACAATTCTACACAGAATTTTAGAAAAAGAACTTCTCTTTTCTTAACAATAGTGGGGAATTGGAATAGTTCACCAAGGATGACTGGCAAATTGCTGTTCCTGAAGGTTTCTAAGAACAGTTTCTCAGTCAATCATGTCTCAGCAATGATAGAGGGCTGTTTCAAGCTCAGGTACAGAGAAGGACATGTTAGCCTGTTTTCCACGACCCAGTGCAGCACTTCAAATTTTTGTCAAAGTGAACCAAAAGCTATGGAAGTGTTAGACTCCTCCAGCACAAAAACAAGATGATAGAAAATGTTGAAATCACTAGATCAGCACGGCATTCACATGCCTGCCAGCCTAGGAGCATTCTGCAAAGCATAGTGGGGACTTTGCTGCTGTCACCTCCTGCTCTGGTAGAGGAGGTCTCACCTCTGAACCTTCTCATACCTGTGGTATGTATACCTTCTGCCCTACTTGATGCTTGCTTTGTTCAAAAAAGCACAATGAACCTCTTCAGATTCTCCCTGTGCATTTCCTGCCCTTTGGAATAATGGTGTAGGAAACAAGTTGCTATCCTGCTACCTGCCTCTCCTTCCTGCCAAGAATGCCATGGGATCCAAGTGATACTCCCATCATTTCCTTCTAAGTCCTGTTCACGCTGCAGCCCAGTACAAACCAAAGACAACATTCTGGTTTTACCAAATGTTGAATCAGGGTATGTGATTAGCGAACTTTTTTTAAAATGAACCAAAGTTTGCTTTTGAACCTCCAGACACATTCTTACATCAAGAATATTGCAAATGACCTTGCACTCAAATTACCCTTTTCCAATTTACTGCACCTCTGCTCCTTATTTTGGTGCATCCTGTTACCCAGAAGCTTTCAGAATTCACTGACGCTTCTGTGAAACTGACAACCTATTGCTCCTGTCCATAATTTACGTAGCAGAGTTAGAAAAGCCAAAGCCCTTGAATCTGGCAAGAGAAAGGAAGGGAACAAGAAAACCTACTACAACAATGCCAGCAACACAAGGAAAACCAGCGGAAATGTGGATCCTTCATGTGAAAAGGCCAACGGACATGGTGGCAAAGGACATAGATAAAGCTGAGGTAATTTACTGTTAAGACTTGCCTTCAGAAATCCCAGATTCTTGAGAGCAATGGGAAAGTCTGGAGAAAGGAAGACTTAACTGTGTTGGAGAAGGATCTAGTTAGGATCACACTTAAACTCTTCATGCTCAAGGACTTGGGGCCTAATTGTATCCACCCAAAAGCAGAGATGGTCAATGCCATTTTGAGGGTGCCCTCAATCTACAAAAGGTCACAGCAACTGGCAGAGTTTCTCAAGGACCATGAGAAAACAAACATCACTTTGAGAAGGGCAAGAAGGACAACCCGAGCAACTAGAGATCAGCCAGTCCCCACTTCAGTCCATACGGAGGTGATGAAGCAAGTAATCCTGGAAAACAGGACCTCAGCAAATTGGAGAATGAGGTGACAAGAATCTTACAAAGTTCATAGAGAAATGGCAAGGACCACCTCTGGGCAGGAATAATTCCAGGCACTTCTGTCATATGAGGGAGACCAAGCAAGCTGGAAAAAAGACTAGTTGGGATATCCTATCAACAACCTCTCATCAGTGGCAACATGGGATGGGTAAGGAGGAAAGGCAGGAAGGTTGACACAAGTCTCAAGACAATTCCAAGTTACAATTGGGGATATCTCCTACTAGATGCACAAGAAAAGCATAAAGCTGTAGAGTTTAGTATGAGGGGATCCTCCATCAAAAATTAAAGCTGTCAGCTTACGACTAGAGAAACTAATATAGAACTGCAATGACTGTAAATAGAAATGTCATATATCAGATTTTATTAGATTCATTTTTTCTAATCACAACTAATAATTGATTTATGAAGACAGCAATTACATTAATATAGCTAAACAGTGGTTTGTATCATTTTATACTGACCTTGCTAAAGAATCAGATTCCTTTATCTGAACATTTCTACAAAATTGACTCCGTGGAACCACATCCATCAGTAGGAAAGACTGGAATGATGAAGAAAGAAAGCTGGTTTATAGCAGTGTGAAAAATTTCACAGTTTAACATTAGATTACAGATTTCATGTGATATAAAGACAAAAAGTCCACAAAGAATACCAATAAACTACTGTTTATTTTCTAACTCATCTCCCACATAAATGCAGAATAATCCCCATGCAAGAATCTGGGAATGAAGCACAGGGGCATTCATCTCAGGCAATGGAAGAGTGTTTCCTACACACAATGTAGAGATATACAATTCTTTGACAATATGTAAGACTAGAGAACTTTTTTTTAGATAAACATCTCCTGCTGATTAGAACAAATGCTTTGATAAATCCAAGTGTTTATTCTGGCAGCAGGAAGGACTGACAATTATAATATTCCCTCCTCACTTTCAGGCATACCAAATTTTTTAAAACTCCCATGTTCCACTACAAAAGACATTTATGAGCAATTTCCATCTATATACAAGCAAAGACTACACTAAACTGGCTGAAATAAATGAGTGCATTTATGGTGGTATTCTCACAGGAAACAACAATGCATGTGGTAAAATCAAGGATCATTCTTTACATTCTCTGTGATGATAAAAGTCAAATAATACATCTAATTGTGAAAAATGTCACAGAAAATATAACAACAGAGTCCCTTAAAAAAGCTCAGTCCTTGATCTTTGCATTTACTTTCCTTGAAATATATTTGATAACAAGAACAAATAATCACTCAGTCAGCATTGACCCAAAAATGTGTTAAAGACACCTTAACTGTCCTAGTAGATAACCTGTCTGATGAATAACCCAAACAGAGAAAATAAACATATCATATTAGAAGTTTAATTTCCTTGCTTTCTTAGGCCTTGATTCTTCAGCACCTTCAGGAGTCAAATAGCACAGCATGCAAAAATCACTTGTAAATAGTGGTTATTATGAGTGTAAAAGCGAACAGCACTCCTATTAGGAACTCTGTGGGCCCCAACTCAGAATAAATACAATACAGTCCAAATAATGCTGCCACCTACTTCACATCTCATAAATCTGACTGAAAGAGGCACCTGTTTTGTGATCCCATCCTTCTAAATCCCTCACCATTGTTCAAAAAAATGCCGCACTGGCATGTGCAACTCAAATGCCCAAATGAGAGCTGGCAGAACCAAAACACAATGAAAAGAAAATATCACAGAACTCCCTGAATGGCTTCATTTTCGTGCATCAATGAAAGTCCCTGGAGTGAATAAAAGGCCTTCATTAAAGTCAGAGATGAAATCATAAAGAACATGATTACATACATTCCTGGTTTATTTCGTTTATTAGTTGTGGTGGGTGTTTTGGTTGATTGGTTTGGTTTGGTTTTTTGTGGTATGGTGTTTTTTAGTTTTTTGCTTGCTTTTTGAGGGGCAGGAAGGATACTTTTTTGGAATTCTTTTTAAGATATCCAGAATATAGGATGAGATTACTATTTTTAAATTCCAGATACCAAGGCATATTTCTTTTCCAAGCTGTAAGCCAAGGAAACACACCAAGGAAGATGGAAATTCCTGAAGATTCTGAACTTCTTGGGTAGTAGTTAAACATTTAGATGTTGCTTTCCTCCTTCCTAGCCATGACTTTTTTCCATCATTTCACCAGATTTAATCTTTTTCCTACAGAGTGATTTATGAAAACCAACAGCTAGCCAGCAGCAGAAACAGCAACAACATGAGCTCCAGGTGTTAGGAAAAATCCCTACATAATTAATATTCTCTTTGATATATTATCACTTCCCAAAAAAATATTATGCTTGCAGATCCAAAGATATATCACATCCCAATGCAGTTTTTATCCATGTGTAACATTTTCCTTTGTCTTAGGTGAGACCATATTTCCCAGGAAATACAGATAGCAGGATTCAAGAATGCATTGTTCTGTGGCAACTAATAATATATCAAGAGGTGCTTCGAGATTGACACAGTCTGCTGGTGTTGTTCTAAGGCAGGATCTAGTAAAACAGATAGCATTGGATTTCAAACTCCTTTTTCAACTCACTTCACCAATGAGCCGAACATTGATTTTTCCACTGCTTTTTACAGCCTCCAAATGGTTACAAAAATTTAAATCTAAATTCAACTTTAAGGGATATTTTAGGCCCCTTGGTAGTACTGCCAGTTTTAACATGTTCATATAACAGATCATATAATTCTGCAAGTTGATTCTCAGTGCCTATAGCAGCTGTTGAAGTTGGAATGGTTTTCTGTTGGTTAAACCTTCAGAGACCTGAAATTCATAACTGGAGTAAGCTTATTTTTCTTCATGGTGAAATACACTTCTCCTAAATAAGTATTCTGGTATTACATATACACAATTTATCATCTGCAAAATGGCATCTCTTTCAGAAATATGGTAGCATTTTAAATAAAATGATCAACTGCCAAAAGTTGACTGGGTCAGGGAATTTTCTTCTCACTCCAAGTCTGAATACAGAAAGTGTTCAAGCAAGATAGGGTACCTGAGGATAACTTGGCGCTGTGGTAAATGATGAGCTGGAAAAAGCCATGCCAAGAGATCCCGGAAGCCTCAGAACTCAAATGGTCTCAAAAGCAGAAAGAGATGCATGGAAAGCTTTAGTATAGTCGCAACATATTTAAATGCAACATACATGCAGGTCTGGGAACTACATACAACCAACCCCAGCCTGCATAGGAGTAATGTCTCCATCTTTGCAAAAAGCAGAACAAATACCACTGCCTTGGACACCCATAATCCACACCCCAAGTCTGCCTGGAAACTTCTGTTTAACCTCAAAAAATCCATATATTCAATTCCAAGCGTGCCCTCCACCATAGTATTTCCATGATGATTTTTTCCCCATCTCTCCAGTAAAATTTTTTTTAGATCTATCAGCATGATCAATATATCATATTGTTAGTGAAAAACAGCTTTCTTCCCCTGCTCTTTTTGAAGAGAAAAATTTTTAAAAGGCATTTCTAATTTGAACAAAATACATGAGGCAGGACTAACAGAAGTCCAGTTTCCAAGATATGTTGTTGAATGCATTTACATAAGCACTGAGAAGCTATATAATTATATCCTTATCACTGGAATAACTGTTTCAAAGAACAAGCAGAACATTCTGCTTTATAGATAAAAAGAGAGAGAGAGAGAAAGAGAGAAACACCTTCTTTCTTTAACATAGCTCCATTTTTGAAAGCTGGCAGATACTTCATTTGCAGCTTTCTCTTGAAGAATGATCAAGTTGGAGAGATGCTGCTGGCAGCAGCTCTGAAAAAATGAAGAACATCAACAAACAGTGTATCTTCTTTTTTAATCCTAACGCTTTCAAATAGAAGGAATTAAGAATTCATTATTCCCCCTCTGAATCTAAACAAGGATACTTTGAAGCAAGAACCAGCTAAGATAAATAGTTTAATAACGCAAGTGCTCTGCATGTAAGAGATTGCTTTCTGCATTCTTGAAGCAAAACATCTCTGAAGGACAGGAGCTGGCAGAATAAGGCAACAATATCCAACACAGAAAAATGAAGTGTACACAATACATGTCCACACTGCACCTTCATGACATCAATGCACAATACACTTCCCAGCAACCAGAGAGTTTGTGTCTTAGTCTTTCCCTGTGCTTTACCCACTCTCATGGAAGATCTGAGCGTCTTGACCCCCACTGACCACCCTGCCATCAACACCACTCGGAGAGGGTGGCAGAGGCACAGAAACACTCTTGAGGAAGGGCAAATTTCAAAAGCTTTCATGAAATTTTGCATGGTAACCTAAACCAGTGGCAATATTCCTCCCCCTTTAAATGAAGGTTATCGGGACTTCATTTCATTTTCTTCACCAGCTGAGAAATATTTCAATACTAAATCAAAACTATCACGTGCAGAAAGCAACCACTCTCCTTCACTCCCCTTTAACACATACAGTTATTTAAGGACAGCACTATACTATACTGCAATTTTAGACATAATTTGTTTTTTCCCTTTTTACCACACAAAAAGTTTGGAGACTGGGGAGAAAAAGTGGGTTGTTTTGGCCTGAAAATAAATAAAAGCTCTGCCAGAAAGAAATTCACATAAAACCTTCCTAGAATGATGTACAGGTTGCATGTGGCCTAGAGAAGAGACAGCCACATGCTGAAAATCTGAATAGGCCATTTTTCAATGAATAAAGTCTTTTAAAACATAATAATAATATTGGGGGGAAGAAAGGGGGGACAAGGGAGGTGGGCAGAGAGGTGGGAAATCAAATTACACTTAAACACTGCAGTTCTAAGCATGATTTCATTCAAAGACGAACTGGGCTGCAATGTGTATTTTTAGCTCCTAAGTGGGTGCTCATATGCCATATGTTGCTTTTTACCACCAAGTGTTGTGTCCTAAATATAGGCTTGTGCTCCTGTTCACAGCGTAATTGTGGAAATCTTTGCTCCCGTCTGAAGCCACAAGGGAAGGAGCAGTTCTTAACAGCAATGACTGAGGTCAGAAATCTTCCCCCAAAAGCCTAGCCAACTTTCTTGAAGACTTGTGTTAAGTTAAAACTTAAAGGGTTTTAAGGATCCTTTATTCAGTGCCCAGATTCTCTTTAATCACAGTTCATTTGCTTCCCTTGCCAATGCTTCCTAAAATTCTCTCTCTCTTATCTTTTCTCCTAAGATATCTCTGTAAAGGCTATCTCCGGTGTTTTTCAGGGGAGGGGTGTGTATAGAAGACGTGGCAGCTGAAACTGTTCACAGAACTGTAACAGCACCATAATAGAGAGGACCTCCCTTGAGAAAAAAACCATAAGCAGCTTTTAACACAAGGATTGGGAAAGAACAGATCACTAGGACTGGAATGAGGTGGAGTCTGGCACATTCAACCTTTCAGAAGAGAAATGGCTCTATTTAGAGCAAAGATAGAGCCAGTAGCAACATCCTGCCTCTTTTTCTTTTCTTTTTTTTTNGAGAGGAGCATGGGACCTCCAGATGTGAAACGTTGATGACTCTCACGTCTCCCACCCCGGCCATCCGCAGGAGCGTGGCTTTGCAGCCAGCATGACCTTGAGGCCCTCTGCAGTGCCTCAAACTGCACCTGCATGGGATTAAGGATCCTGATAGCGAGTGATAGCCCTGCCAGCTCACGCTGAAACGGCTTTCACCAGATCAAACATCAGCAGCAGCAGCAGCAGTAGCAGCAGCAGGGAGAAG
>VZRX01016542.1:22917-47269 GCA_013398075.1 Notiomystis cincta
CTTTTTCTTTTCTTTTTTTTTTTTTTAAAGTAGGCTTAAAATCACCCAGTAGAGAGAGGAAACAAACAAAAGGACTGGCTTAAAGGTTAGACCACCAACATCAATGAAAGAAAATATCTCTACTTGTCTATAGTTTCCTTTCAGTTGCCTACATTTTTACATAGAAAGTTTAAACAACTCTCACTTAACTGCTTGCTCGCAAAGCAATATTCACCTCTGCAGCTACCCAGAACTGCTGCAGCGCTATAGGAAAGCCTTGTGACAGGAGGGGAGGGGAGGGGANAGAAAAAGCAGCAGAAGGAAGAGCAGAGCAGGGCCTTCCCAGCTGGAAAGAATAAGCAATAATATTGATTTAGGTTGCTAAACTTGTCCAAGGCACCACCTGCAAAACTCTGTGCATGAAATTCTTATATGTATGTTTGGATCACTGTTGGTTGCAGCTCACCCAAGAGCAACAGCCTGACAGATGTGTATCTAGACTGTGATTCGGAAATATCCTCTATGCAGTTTGTAATTACTTTTTCACCTCCTTTTGAATCATCAGGTTTATGGTAACTGGCCATTTGAAATTCAGAAGTGTATGGGCAGAAGAGATCTAGCACTAAGAAATTTTCTAAGGCATCCACCGAGCTGCTTGGTTCAAATTTTCCTAGTCTTAAAAAAATCTGTAATGCAACAGCATTCAAAATATTCCTGAGCAATCACGTGAGTTGAGTTTGCTATCATTTTTTTTAGTTCCATGGAAATACAGCTCCTGCAACTACGCAAACGGCTACAGAATCAGTTGAAGAGTCACTTCTGGTCAGTTGAGGGAGAGAGATTACAGAAAGGGAGATTCTATTAAAAATGGAAGAAAAGTATTGCAATAACCCATTTCCAATATGTTTCTATTTATACAATAAAATTAATTTTACCTGAAGGCTTTGTTTGAAAATAGCATTTCCGAACTTTCAGAAAAAAACCCCAATGTTATTGCTAGACTAGAGTGAGAGGCATAGAATGTGAGATGGTCCAATTAATCCTAAAATTCAAGGGGTTTTTCTTTCATGTTTTTAGTCCCTTCGCATCCTTTATTAAGAGCAGACTACTGCTTCTTAGAATTTATATTTCCACTTGAAAGTATTAGAAATATTGACTGATTTGACCTGCATGTCATGGCATAGTGGCATGCTTAATAAAGTAACCTTGAAATGTATTCATAATCTTACAATTCAGCACTGGGTAGAAAAACAGTGTAGTACTCATATACTGACCTAGATTCAAGAAGAATGGGTGGATGGAAACCTGAACATTTCCACAAAGCTACCTTTTATTCCAGTAATTTGCATCCATCCATCCACCCAAATACACATTCTTCTCTAAGCTTGCAATCATAGCAGGTGAGGCATAAGCACTAACTTAGATCTTCCACCTATTTTATTAGCAATTAATTCAGAGGAAAGTCAATTGCTTACATACCAGTGTTAAGAGAAAAAAGCAGAGAGGGAGGGCACAGGTGCACATTTATGTATGCTGAGACAAAATATTGATAGGCTCAAGAAAAGGCCTAATGTCCTCCAAAACTCAAGAACTGCAATAATGCCCTAAAACTATGCCACTATGAAATGCAATTTATACACACAAATAAGGAAAGCTGATCTGTTCATCTGCTGGGTCACTGTTCATCTACTGATCACTTCTGAGTGACATCAGAATGACATCAGTAGCAGCCAATCACAGTGTTCCATATGTATCTGGTGTTCTTGCACTATTCCATATTTATGGATAAACACTAGGAGGGTGTTAACCCTAAGCTGCGTTTTTCTTCCCCATCATGTTCTAAATAAAGCAGCTGTTTCCATCCAGCATCAAACCTTACCAAAAAAATAAGAAAGAAAAGAAAAGAAATTAAAAAATAGCTGTCTCTCATCTCAGTGTGTTTTCTGACAAATCCAGAAACAATACATGGAAAGCGGGGGAGAGCAGCTGGAGTTACATGTCACTGCTTCCTGAAAATCTGTAGGCAGCCCAGAGCTTCAGCTCAGCTCTTCCTTGGCTGGGAGACCACAACACATGAGAAAAAAGCAGATAGGGTCAAACATTAGGTCAAGGCTTTTGTTGTCACTAAAAAAACAAATGCAATTGTTATTTCCATCAAAGGTATTTTAATCTGTCTGAACAACTGAAGTACTGTTCCTCTTCCTCCAACATCACTGCCTCCACTGACATCTTTTTTTGAAGAGGAAAAGCTTTTGAAAGGAGAGAAGTGCAGCCTATTTCTCACTGGCACAGTACACAGTCTCAGGCAGGTGCAGCAAGAACAGTTCGGGCAGACCACATAAGGATATGGCTCCACACACACACCAGCACCCAGGCTCTCACAGCTGGCCCTGGGGGCACAGCAGAGGGAACAACCTGCACACCTGTAATTGCCAGAGTCTCTGTGCTCCCCAGCTGGATGCTGCTGAAGGCTGGACCCTCGGTAGCAGAGGTGACACAGAGGTTTTCCTTCACTGATTGGAAATGGTGCTCCTTGCAAAAGAAAAATTTGTGAAGCTTCTCTTGGTGCCAAGCAAAACCAAAACCAACCTGCCGCTCTCCTTTCCCATAAACACACCCTTGAACTGACCACCTGGAGGCACGTGTGTGTGAAGGTATGTACCTAGGCACGCACACTCTGGGCATACACAAGCCTAACAATAGACTCCTTTTTCAATTTCCAAACCTTCACCACAAGAGCGGGGTTTCTGAGGAAGCAGCTGTAGCTGGAAGCAAACATGAGGCTGAGTTCAGGACACTGTCTCTGAGGTGAACTGGCACCGCTCAGATTGGTGTCCCATTTTCGCCAACAGATTTAGCAAGTTTACAAAGGAAAAAAGAAATGGTCAAAGCTAACTTCAAATATATCTCATACAGGTATTTCAAAACATACTGTTGCTCCATTCATGCAAAATCCATGTATGAGCATTCTGATTATGTTATGCACCACCTTATAATTAACATGGCTCAAAGGAGCAGAGGGTGCCATATAAATATAAAGCTAACGAGCTGAGTTAAAAGGCAGAACACATAATACAAAAACATAGTTTTTATTGGCCAGTACTTTATTCCTGTGCCACTTAATCAAACCCAGCTCATTTTACTTGTACTATATTGCTCAGAGCAAAAGCCTAGTTAGGCTGGCTCTGCCATTTAACTACTTTTTGTTCAGCTATGTCTGTTGTCTGGCTATGATAATACATATATTCATTACATCTAAATACCACCGCATTACAACCAAATACGACTGAACTGCATCATGCTACGATTAAAATATATATTAGTGCCAAAGATGTAATTGCCTTCTTTCCTCCAGGACATTCTCTCCTAGTCCAGGAGCCCACATTATAGCCCATCAAGATAGCTTTATTGCTGCAGGAAGGGAAATTCCAGTCTCCTACCAGGCTCTCTGTTTACATCCTTTGTGGGAACAGTTCATGGATGAAGAAATTGTACCTGTGTCCACAGCTCAGAGAGTCACTCAGCACCATACACAGAGTATTACAGAATAAATGTAAGAAGATAAAACTAGAGAGGAAAAAAAGAAAAATTCATATCAGGTGGTAAGGCCTAGAGTTACAGCTTAAACCCCATGAGGGAGATTTTAGATAACATGGAAATTTGCTGCAAGAAGGTAATCAGTTTCTAACAGCATACAGAAATACAGTAAAAGCCTGCTCTCCGACCCTCTGCTTCCAAAGGATATAGATACTTTCTCAGAAGTTGCCAGCTCATCTCCAGGAAGATGCATTACCAACAAAGTCCACTCACACAGTGGGGGAGCTAAACCTGAACAATTAACATGATTTATAATATCACTTAGAGAAAGTTATCCAGAAATACTATTTTCACCACACTCACAGCACTTCTCTATTCTTGTTCTCCAAAATATCTAAAATTCTAAAACCTAACCATGAAAATGCAAAAACAGGTTTACTTAACAATAGCACAATAACCATCCACCTTCTGTGTTTTTCTGAAAGGAAAAAAGCATTTTCAGTAATCAGAACTGTGTTTAGTATGTACTTACAGCTAAAATCCATTTAAAGGCCAATGCCTCTTACCTCAGTGTTTCATAATTCTTCATATTTTATGCTACCTTATAAATGTTGATACATAAAATCTCACAATGTTCTTCACGTAGAATCTATCATTATGTCCAAGTTCAAAGCTTTCTTATAAAGTCATCTGCAAATACCACTATCTGAAAAGTGAATAGCAAGAATGTTGTAGTTATAACTTTCAGAAGGGAACAGAAAGGTACAACCTTAAAACAAGGAAAACGGCAAACATTCTTACCATTCCCTGCCTTACTGATCAGAAGAACTTCTACCAAAAGGCTACAGTCTTTCATTCCTCCCTCTAACTTGTTTGCTTCCAGAACTGTGGAAGAATTCACAAATCACAAATATATTTGTGAATTAAGTAAGTAAATTAAGTAGATTTAGGCTAGAACACTTGGACTACTATTTTCTAAGGATGAAATAAACTTCAGTAGCTGAAGGGCGGGACTTCTGGCTAATACAACCATTACAGCCTTTTGATAAGACAAACTCTTATAGATAGGGCATGGGGTTTTTTTCTGGGTTTTCTGGGGTTTTTGTTTGTTTGTTTGGTGTTGGTTTGGGTTTTGGGTTTTGTTTGGCAGGGAGGTTTAGGGCTGGTTTATTTGGTTTGGGATTTTTTTGAGAGAGAGAGGGAGTACATGTGCTATAGTTCTCATAACCTGCAGAAATCTGCAAAATATTGTAACAGTGATGTAGCTTCTGCATTCTCTGTAAAATCCTCCAGTATTCACATTTCATATTATTTAGTCCAATACAAAATTTATAGTCAATGTAGATGGAGCAGGGTTTCACAGAAAGGCTTTTCATTCTTTAAATGACCAGAAAACTTTTGCAATACTCTAAATATAGACACTATATACCAGTGACCTGGGCAGAATAATTAAAGGACTGAAACTTCAGGAAGGGTCCAAATTTAAGTAAGGAAATATGTAACAGCTGTACTTCAACTGCACAATAACAAACTTTTTCAATGACAAAGACCCTTTTTGTGCATTTTGCCATTTCCTGAACAAGCCTTCAGAAGAGACAGGAAGCCTGGTCATGCGGCTGCACAGTTGCTCTGACACTGGAAAGAACAAAGAATCATGGTCATTATTATTTTAAGTTCTACTACCAGAGCAGAATCTCAGTTCTTTTATTCATAAGATCCAAACCAGCTCCTATAAACTCTTATTGAAAATGCCTCTGATTTAAATTATGTGATAAAATAAGATTCTGCTGGCAAACCTGCTTTCTCCTGATCTCACATGCACACATCCCCCAAAGAGACCAAAAAATGCAGCTCTTCAAACACTTGCTGCGTTGCAGGAGAAAAAGGGTAAGAACGCATAAGAGAAGTAGTTCTGGGTTGTATCATAGACACCCACTCTAAAACAGAAAACAATATGAACAGTAGGAAGGCAATTTTCATTCTTACAAAAATATGTCTCAGTTCATTTCAAAAAGCATTAGTATAATCTCATCCTTTTACCCAATCATTTTCTAATATTAGCTGGGCCAGTCTGAGGGTGTGTGTTACAGTATCAGCATTCAGAGACAAGAAAAAAAATAAGCAATTTATCCAGCTGTTTATTCATAACTGGTCCCTGAAGGACAGCTACTGAACAAGTGCTGGCAAGCCCCTCTGGAGGCATGCCAGCCGCCAGAACCTCTCCACCACGCCAGAAGTTCAGCAGCACACGCGTGCTCTGGCACTGCCTCGCCACAAAGCAGTGACACGCACGCACTCCTCACTGGCTCCTCGGCAGGCTCACTGCACGGCAGCCACATGAGGCACCCAAAAACCAGCAGTGCTGTGTGGGCAAATGCTCCAGAGGAGGAGGGAAGCCTCCGACCATTCCCTCTGGGCTCAGACAGACAAGAGCAGATGCAGTGAACCACCCCATCCCTCCCCTGCTGCCCAGCTGACTCACCAGCCATCCCACTCGCCCTGCCTTCAGCCTGGCATGGCTGGAAGAAGTGACTTGGTGGCTGGCCCTGCTGGGTTTGTGTGACTGGCATTCACACAGCTGGCTTCTCATAGAGCGAGCACTAGATTTTCATCCTATCCCTTTCCACCAGAAAACAAAAGCTACCAAGAGGTCAAGTGACAAACCATTGACAAAATCACTTGACTTTGAACTTGAACACAGTTCATTCTCATAAGCCAGTCATCTTCAGACTCAAAATACAAATTTCCTCTTGTGTGTTAGTTACTAGAATTCAATGCTGTAAGAGGAAACACTGGCAATTCTGTTGGCCAGTTTTCCTCCCTGTACCCATTGAAATCAACACTTTGTATAGGTAATCAACTTTAAATGGGTTGGGTGTTAAATATTTGACCCTCTAAACTTTCAAAATGGAGCATTATGCAGTACATCTTTATAGTAATTTGCCTTTAATCAAAGCACTTGCTTTTGTCACTAAAAACTTTTTTTTCCTAAATCTTTTTCTTTCCCAACACTATTGCTGTTTGCATTTTTCAGTTCACAAGAGGCATCAGAGTTGGCAAGATATGCGAGAAAAGCCCCACAGAAAGAAGCTTACTCAAGAACAGCTGCATGTTTAACTCCCAAACATAGCAGCAAGATAAATCCTGCTATCTACTTTTAGGAGGAAGAAAGGGTTCTCTTCCCACTAAGGCTTCCTTGCAAGGACAACAAGAAAAATTGCCAAATAATACCAAGTGTTCTGGCAGCAGGCTGTGCGGATAGATACTTGCCCACGGGCAATTCCACGCAAGAAATTTGCCCCACATGAGGTAGTTGCTGGGTGACCTAAATTACCTCATTAAGAACAGGATCCTGCTTGTCTCAACTTCATCTGCCCAGAAATGAGGCATCTCCCCTGCAATGACAGATGAGCAAGGCAACCTGTCTGGTGCAGGTCACCAGCTGAAAACACCTCTTCAGGGAAAGCAGACATCCCCGTGCCTGCAGCTCCGCCAGGGACACTCCATCCCTCTTCATCCAGCTGAAGCAGGTTTGAAGCATTCAGCCTCCTGCACCCAAGAGCCTGATCTACTCAGCCTCCAGATTTCTGTAACAATGTTCTTTCATTTTTCTTAAAGCATATTATGATGAAGGTTCAGTTGGCTTAATGTATAACATTTTTATTTTGTAGTCATAGAGCTATGAAATAAATAACTACTGAAACACATTTCAAGAGCTATCATGACAGCATTATCAAGGAGATGTTTTGTTTCCTTGATTTTTTTATTAGTTCATTCCATCTCCTATTCCAAAATACCTGAAGTATAAGTCCACAATGAAAGCTGAAACATAAATAAATTATTTTTTATATATATCAATAGTGTTCCTTGTCTAATCATTAGACTAATGGTTTTCATCACATTCCTTTGGCCTGAAAGTTACTTTCAAGGGGGGGAGGGGGAGTTTGCTCCAGGCTTAGTCCTCGTATGCCAAGTTTCAGTCAGCAATGAATTTTAATGGCAAAGTTATAAACCCTTGAAAGCTAAAATTTATAATGGAAATGCTGACACAGTAACAGCTATAACTAACAGCACAGGTGACACCACTCTAATATATTGATTCTCTGCTGTTAAACTATTTCTAGGAGATTAAGATTTTGTGCATTTCAAAGTCCAACAAAAAAGGTTCCTGTAATTGTATTCACTTGGCTTTGAAGTCAGACTCTGTATATGCACAGCCATTCCCACTTTCTCAAGAACCTGCAGTACCTGACCAGTAGGACGTGCCCCATGTTTGGGTGATGTTTTGGGTTTGGTTTTTTCAGCAGGCTGACTATTTTGGAAAAGTACAGCAAAGAGGAAAACCTAACCAAGGCATATGAGCAGAGGACAGAAAGAAGAATGAATATACAGTCTGAAGACTATAAGAAATAGCAGGTGAGGAGAAACAAGGAAAAGAAAAAGGGATTTTAAAACAGCTAGGAACTGTAATTCTGATCAGGAAGTGGAAAAGAAAATCCATGTTAATGAAAGACCAGGAAAAAGTGCACAAGAGAATGAGAGCACTCCTGAGAGATAGCAGAGCAAGCAGACAAGACACAGAACTGGAAAAGTGAAGAGAAAAAAAGTATTTTTAATAAAAACCTAACAAAATCATTGCTTAGATAAAAAGAAGAGGACAGGCTGCATAAAGAGCAAATAATCAGTCACAAAAGCCTACTTTGGTTTTGCTGGGCTGGGGTTTTGTTGGCTTTTTTTTTTTTTTGGTTAGTTGGTTTGGTTTTTTTCTGTATCCTCCTTCATACATTCAAATTGTACTCCATTTCTTTGGCAGAAGTCCAAAAGTTCTGTCAATGCCAGGAAAGAGGTGACCAAGACATTTTGCACTTTCAGCTGAAGTCAAACAGCTGCTTGTTCTGGGGTCAATCCTGACATTAATAAAGGATTTTTTGATCCACCTGTCTCAATTGCAAGAAAATATTGCTTGTATTTCAGATTCCATGTTAATAAATGTCACTGCCATCCAAAATGACCATATAAATGATGCTAGGGTGCTTTCAAAGCAAGATGGAGAGATTCACAAATAATCAAAACACTCTGCAGGAGTCATTTCTGAACATATGCTCACAAAAAATACAGTAGATGAAACTGAAGATCCAGATGCTCACAGGTAAGCATAGTATTTCATGCAGCACAGGAAGAGGGTTTTTTTTATTTTATTTTGTTTTTAATAAATAGCATATGAACAAAAGAACAACACATACATTGGAATTAGGAAAGAGGAAAAAAATCAGTATGACTTGAAGAAATCCAGACCAGGGACACGACTGCAAAGGCCAGCACAAAGCAAGTTCCTTCTGCAGTATTATGAGGCTTTGAAAACTTCAAGGAGCCAAAAGTGGATCCCAAGTTTCCCATGGATGCTCCACATTCACAGCTATTTTTATACATCACCCGGAATTATGGAAGCACTGTACTTCAAGCAGAAGCCTTTTCTCTTTCCATAGGTTAAGATAATGAGGCATTATTTTAAGAAATGGAAAAAAGCCCCTTCCTTCCCCTCCTCCCTAGCCACTGCATTTTATTTAAGAACATGTTATTTTCAAGTTAATAGCTCTGACCAAACAGTCATAAGCAGCAGTAATTCTTGAGCAGCTCTGAAGCTCAGTCTTAAATACCACTGCAGTCCTGTGTGCTGAGCTCTCCCTCCCAGTCAGGCTTATCCCGTGCTCTCACCACTATTACCCTTCTGCTTAAGAGCCAAGGGCTGCAGGGTGGACGGTCAGGCCACATGTAAAGCCTGAATTAAGTTTTCAGTCAATACTGTGGAATGGCTGTGCTATTTCCTCTTTAAAAACCAAAGCACTGGTGAGTCTCGAGTGCACTGGGCATACTGTAAGAGAGGAAAATGATCTTATTTAATCACTGTAAAAAAAATGGCATGCAGGTTTCTGCTGGTGTGCTACTGTAACATTTGGCACAATCTCATTGGAAGGATTGTGTCATGCTGACAGATTAATGAGCTCTAAGAGAAATGAACAGATAAATACAGAATAAGCAAGCGACCTGCACTGACAGAGTTACTGCAAGTAAAGGCTCCGTGTCTCACC
This sequence comes from Notiomystis cincta, assembly GCA_013398075.1. Classification (NCBI taxonomy): domain Eukaryota; kingdom Metazoa; phylum Chordata; class Aves; order Passeriformes; family Notiomystidae; genus Notiomystis; species Notiomystis cincta. The sequence continues at coordinate 32,523 of VZRX01016542.1, forward strand.
TGCATTTGTCTGTGCTCAGCAGACTCAACAGATGAGAAAACATAAATGGAACAAAGCCAGAATATAACTTTACAGACAGAGATGATAATTTTATTAAAATTATGTTTCACCTCACCAATTAAACATGTTTCATGTATACTGAGAGAGAAGGAAAGAAATTACCAAAACACAAGGAAAAAAACCAAAACTGACCTAATTAATGATATAAGGGAAAGATAAATCCTCTCTTTCCCTTCTTTCCATTCCTTAAACAGTAACTTTTTAACTCCAAAGTACTTTATATCACTTCAGGTTAATGATTTAACCTATCAAATTACTGTAACATACACTCTATTTTTCTGTAAGAAACTAAAAAAAAATTAGCTTAAGGTTCTCCTGTAAGTTTGACCAGTAAATTGCTTTCTAGCACTTTGCCTATGCAAATAAAAAGCCCTAAATTAAACAGAGTAAGTAGGAAATGCTGGTACCACTGGGATGCCTTGTGTTTATGATCTATTTCTGAATTGTGTTATCTGACCAAAAATAAACTATTCTAAAACCAAATAAGGAAATCTGTAGTTCACAAAACTTTATAAAGCAGTTAAAACCAGGAGAACCATCTGAACTGCTTCTGACTGCACCAGAAAATTGGAACAAACTATCAAGCTCAAGACTATTGAGAAATAAGAAATAAAAGGAAAATGTTGAAGTATTTCAGAAAGAATGAGAAAGAAAATTTCAATTCCCATATCCAACTATTCAAAGACAACAAACCCCAAAAGCATAAATCTCACAGTCAGCTCAAAGAATGTGAAAAACATGGATTACTTCTTATTTCAGTCCAACCTGTTTGCTCACCCCTAAATCAATATTTTCTAAGATGTTTTGGAAAAAAAAAAAAGTAAATGAAAAAAAGAAAAATTGACGTCCTGGAGTGTTGGCGCTTCCATGGTTTTCCAAACATGCTGTGCAGCTGTGATTTGTTTGTGTTCTCTTCTTTCAGGGCAGCTAACAAGTTTCAGAATATTGTATTCCTGTGATGAACTGCTGGAGACAGTTGCAGCTGAACCCAGGCAGTACCAAGCAGGAGAGCGCCACAGTTGCTCCCTTGGCACTGCCCACCCTTGCTCCCAGCTGCCCACCCAGCAGGAGGCTGGGTTAGCCTCAACAGAATGCTGCTCTGAACTTAAAAACATCAGCTTGGGTTAACTGCACTGAGTTGGGAGCAACTGAAATGAAAGAGAAGTTGCACAGGGGGATTTTCCAGCTGAAAAGTAAGTCTCCCCAGGGGAAGGGAAGAGCAAACAACATCAGAATTTTACCATTTTGGTCACCTGAGTTTGGCACTGCTCTGATCCTGAGTTGACATGAGGCACACAGTGAAGGCAGAGCTTATTGTAGTGATAACAGCATACAGAAGGCAACAGCAATTATGCCAACCACAATCTTAACTAATTATTTATCCAACAAGATGAATGCAGGAAGACAGAAGTTAAAGACTACCACCAGTGAACATTGCTACACACCATCAGCATCTTCCTGCAATTTTAAGGATATTTGGATCCAGAAGTTCAGAATCAATCATTTAGGTTAAAATTATATGAACTTTAAAACCATAGAGTCCAACCATTACCCAGGGACTCCAAGTCCACCCCTAAACCATGTTCCCTAAGTGCCATATCTACACATCTTTTAAATATCTCCATGAAGGTATTTCTGGTAAGCAAATTTTGTGAGGAAGAAGCTCCTTCACATCCTGCAATCCTCAGTTTTTAGCCTCCTCTAGCAACAGAGGTACCTGACACTGGAGATCAATCCTGTCACCTTTGCATTTGGTGGTATTAAACACAAAGGAAATGAGGTAAGTTCAAAGACTGCATTCAGGAAAGAGCAATGGACAACGAAGCAGTGTTGGCTTACATAAAGCAGCCTTCCATTTCTGCAGAGCTGCAGATATGCATCTCTAAAATAAAGTAACAACATACCACCACTGTCACAAGAGCCCTAAAATAGGAGCCTCAGCAGTAATTGTAACTAGACATTGGTTATTTCTTGGATTATGCAGTCAGGAGATTTCTATTTCAGATTTCTTTCTGTTTATGCTCTAAGAAATCATTAACATTAACAAGCTATTCTCTGTTTAGGTAGCAGCAGCAGCTTCTTTCTTACTAAGAGAATACACTGATAATTGAGAAATGAAAAATTCAGGCAAGACTGCCTCAGCAGTTCTTGGGTGCTTGGCAACTATTCTAACACACTCTTCCATAATACCATTACTATGATAAGAGATTGTGATTCTTAAATAAACACACAGAATATTCAACATAAGTATAACCATAAGACACAGCTGATAATCATTGTGAAGTTACTTGCTTTTACTCAAAAACCTTGGGGGGTTGGTGTGTTATGTGTACAGCAGGTGATAATGCAACAATAGGTAAAGCAAAGTAAAGGCACAACATCGCAATGAAGCCTTTGAGCCTGAGGATCTCCGAGTTGCATTTAATAGTAAATACTTCGATATTGCAACAGATAATCCCATAATTTTCATCGTACTCTCACAGCAGTGGCAGATAACATTTTCAAGGCTTTGGGGTAAGGGGGGAGAAGAAAGAAGAGTGCTTATGATATTTTGTTTAATTTTGTGATGGCATTTTAAGTTATAAAACTATTAAATGGCAAGGTTGCAGGAAATTCACAATGTATGCTATTACAGAAAAAAAGTTTAGCAGATCACCCAGTGATATGATATATTTCGCAACTGAAAATTCAGGAACCTTTGGCCTAAGAAAATGGCTAGGAGTCTCCCCCCCTTCCCCTATAATCAGGGGTATTCCCTGCATACCAGACAGCCAAGGCTTTTGCAAACAGAACTTACAGATTTATTGGCAGAAGTCAAAACATCTAGCAAGCAGATTATTTCTTTATGTGTCTCCTATTACTTTAAAACTCCTGGTCTCTTCTTTTTTATGGGGACACTGACTGCAGAATGTTTATCTGGGAGGAGTGCGAGTTTGTTTTGTTGGGAGGGTTTTTAATGGTATTTGATTATTCCTTTGAGTCCTCTCTGGCCAACAATTTTTTTTTCTAGTTAGTTTCAAATATAACATGGGTTTTGTTTGTTTGCATTTAGAGAGAACCGGCTTTAAAATTCTTGTGTAGGTATATTCTCTTCTCTAATCTGTGTCTTATTGAGAGTCCTGCCTGAGGCTGTAGCAATATTACAGTGGCTTTGAGTTCCCAGGGGTGCACTAAGGCAGTCTGTTAAGTATGTAGGCATTAGGGTAAGAAAAGGCAGGTGAGTTTTGCTATTAGACCTAGGAACTGTTTCTAAGTCAAAGATGTGTTTGAGAGACGGAGTTATTACAATGTTTTCTCCTGTAACTGTCTATTTTTAACAAATAGCATCTCTCCAAGTAGTACAGACTTCCAGACTTCTAAATCTCCATCATCTAAGAGAACTCAAAGTTCCCAAGACACAGAACAAAAATGGAAGCATGTATCCAGCATTTCCTTGGTTTCACAATTAAACAAACTATGGAAAATCAATCAGTGGTCTCTATTTTGAACAAGTGTCTCCAGAAAACAAGGGACAGAAACACCAGCAAACCCAGTGAACCTTCTTTATTTTGCAGAGCAGAGTCTCCTCTTGGCATTGTGAACCACAAGAGAGAGGTTTGCAGTCACTTCCATGCAGGTAAATACAAGAGTAAAAAAAGTTTTGGCAACTGGAAGATAATATCTAGTGGCTAGGTGACAGTACCTAGTGGTAACATGACTACATTTTGACTGATGGTTTTAAAGGCAGAGCAGAGCAATGATTGCCTACTACTGTCATGGTGATGCTACCTACAGCTACTAAAATCCTGGGCAGGTGGAAGTCAAAACAATTCATCCTTGTCACTTTGTTCCTACTCTAACAGGTACAACATGGTATAAAAGATGCACTGAAGGACAGCACTGCACATGCTCAGGACTTTATCAGAAGTCTCCTGGTATTTTGGAGGATTTTCTTCCATATTTAAACACCTAGCATAGCAATCATATGAAGTAATTAAATGAGAAACTCATCTTTCTCAAGCCTGTTATTTGTGGAGAAGAGTTCTCAAAATAAAGATTTCCAGTACCACGTCATTAATTGAGTGAAAGGTTTTCAGGAGGCATTTAAAATGCAATACTTTTAACATGCCCACACATAAAATGGACCATCCCCTCCTCAGAGAGAAATCCTGAAACCAATGGTGCAGCCACTCCTCTAACAAAACTCTGCTAAAACCACATTGCCTCAGATCCTGCTCACAGCAAGATAAGTTGTTTGGGAAGAGCTGATTATTCCTGTGTGCAGGAGAAAATACAATCTTCATTAGAAGAGAGATCAGAGATTGTCACTACTCTTCTGCATGCTACATCTCCACATTAAGTTATATTAAAATATGATGGGCACTGCCAGTGATATCATTTCTTAACATTGTGTATTGTTGCTGCCATCTGTTTCTGGGTTTAAAGGATTTTTTTTCTCTTATTATTTTAAGCCAATTTTCAATTTCAGTTTGACAACTTTCACAACCTATTCAATTAAACTGATATTTTAAGTAAGATTTCACAAGAAAGTATTATATTTTACTCCCCCAAAATCAAGTTACAGTTCATGAACTTCAGTCTCCTCCTCCTATGAATATAATAATTTTGACCAAATAAGGCTTTCCAATTTTTCTGACCCAATTTCCACATTTATGTAACTAAACCATCTAAGAGCCACAATTCTGTTACTCACATAAACAGTTTCGCATTTGCGTTTCTCTTATTCATATACGCAGAGAATCACAGAATATGGGGAGCTGGAAGTTGGTCTGTTCAGCCTGCAGAAGTGGAGACTGAGGGGAGACCTCATCACAGTCTGTAGCTTCCTCATGAGGGGAAGAGGAGGGGCAGACACTGATCTCTCCTCTGTGGTGACCAGTGACAGGACCCAAGGGAATAATAGCCTGAAGTTCTGTCAGGGGAGGTTTAGATATTAGAAAAAAATTGGTGTAGGTGTTTACATGCAGACTAAAAACTGAGGCTGACCAAGTTTGATGCCTGGTTGCCCTCTTTCTGTCTGTTTGAGAGGGAGGACAACAGATGACCTTTTTTTCCTGCGTCTCTTGCTGAACTCACTATTTGTTTCACAATTCATTCAATATAATGGCCAGTTGTGTTTGAAATTCATTCAGATAATTTTCTCATATCCTTTGGATCTAGGTAGTTTGAACCTGCTAATTTACGTGGCAGCTCTAATTTTTTAAAAGGCACTCCTGAAAATCCTTTCCATGAGCAGCGAGGTTTGCATGACTGCCAGTCTCTCCCTTGCCTGGAACCTGCACTCTCTCATAGATGCATTTTGAACCCACTCCTTACTTGGCACATGCCACCCACAGCCACTGAACAGTACAGAATATGTGCACTAACTATTCACACACACACAAGGTCCCTTTCTCATTTGAAATAGGATAATTAGTGAAAAAACTTTGATCATCTCAAGCACGTAACTTTTCTCATTTATGAGCAATGAGCTCTGGAAGAGTTTGAGAAATACTACTCTCCACGCCTACTGTGTGCACTTGAGGAAAAATCCCACGGACATGATATTGTATTTTGATGTCTGATTTACATATCTGCACTATGAACAGCTTATTGTAAAAGAATGCAGTTACATTAAAAACAAAAGAGTGTTGGGTTTTATGTTAAATGATTCCCTGCACATACACAGAGAACATGTGGTTCTGGACAGTAGGCCCTGTGACAGGCTAACCAAACATCTCAAAAGGGAAGTTTTCAGTTATCACAGTCCAAGTACATCATTTCAACTGGAAGGATATTGCAATCTGCAGATTAACCATGGATTAAATTTATATTAAAAAATAATATCCTGTATGTTACATGCTAAATTAAAACAGATGTAATTAAAGCCTTTGAAAGTAATTTTGGCTGGTGCTTCATTCATATCTATAGCTAAAGGAGACACTTTATCAGGCATTTGTGCCAAATTTGACTAATTTTTCTGCTCTGTGTTTTAATTACTGTATATGCCTTCCTTTTGCAGTTAGAAATATCCATTACACACTTGAACAGCCAATGCTACAAGAAAGCGTGTGCTTTTTTTTAAGCCTAGTGGTATTTCAAATCATTAAGTGATAATGGCAAAGCTCACAGATGCTTCTGCTGCACACTGCTGTAGGCTGTCTGTACACAGACACACCCCAGCATGGCCCATAGCTGACCTTGGCTGCAGCAGCACAGCACACCCAGAGCAACCTTACAGATGTAAGAGGAGCTACTTAGCACTGTGCTCCATGTTAGGCTGAAACGCCACTGCATTTCTCCTGCTATGGCACCTCTGTTGAAGCTAACTTCAATAAACACTTTCTTCTCAAAGAAGACTGATGTGTTTGGAGTTAAGATTCCTTGCGTCCCGATCCCTCCTGTGCAAACACACAAAAGGCATTCCGGCCAAGAACCCAGTTCCTACAGCATAGCCCTGTAGCAGCATCCCCAGGGGATCCCAGCCTGGATTGTACAGGTCGAATTTCAGGGTCTTAATAAAAGCTACTCCTTAGGTTCAAGAATCTATGTCAGACAACAAGTTTTGGAGATCGCCTCTTCCTGTGCAAGTTCAAGGTTTCCAGTCCACTTGTGAAGTTAAACAGGAGGAATTTCAAGTGCAAAGAAAACCATAAACTGCTGCAATCCACTCCTTGTTTTGCTTGGCTTAACTGCTGAGTTACCTCCCCAGGCAGCCAACTACAAGGTGTTAGTGGAACTGGAGTTTTAGATAACTGCATTTGGTGAGATCTTCCTGCAAAAATAGCCTTGTTCTCCTCCTTGGCTTTGTAGACCAAACCACATGGTGAAGTCACTTCTAAATGTGTGTACCACATACTATAGGTATGTGTGTACTTAGACATTGTCTGTGGTTAACACTGACAGATTAGTGAGCAAGTTTCCCGTGAATTAAACGAACTATGTCTACACCAAATGCTTCGATGAGTCTACAGCTCAAGAAAATGGGAACAGCTGCAAGCAGGAGAAGGCAATCACATCGGTCTAAAGTGAATTATGTGGAAGGATTTGCAGATAAAAAAAAAAAATGAAGTGGATTTAGAACAGCAATTTCTGAAAGTTTTAGATATTTTAAGTAAGAATAAAATGTATACCGTTTTAGAAAGCCAATGGGTCAGTCTCCACTCAGTTGTATAAGCAAAAATTTCAACTCATCATAGAGAGACCAACAGAACTGTTTTTTACCTCTCTGTGGATTTGAAAAAGTAGAATTTGGCCAAAATTTTTTTTCTAAGAGGAAATATGCCTTTGTGTGTTGACTGGTAAAAATAAGACAAGCTATATATGTAAAATATTCATGTCCATTCTTACCAGTATTTACATAATAAATAGTCATTTCAGTAAAATTCAAAATAATTATATGTGATAATGTAAATTATTTCCTTAATGTGGAGAATATGCAGAGGACCTAATGCAATCTAGTTTTTGTCCTACGAAAGTGTTCAAATTTAAGTTGTAGAGGATTTTGTGCAACCGGACCCAATGAAAGATGCTGCTGCCTAGGACAGGGAAGCTGGACTAAATGATATCTTTCCATGTCCCTTCCAGCCCAAACCATGTGCAATTTTGTGAACAAACAGAAGAATGCATTATTGTTCTCAGAGTAGATATTACAGTGCGCCTTATGAACAGTGTCCACTGAAAAAGAGACATATGCTGTGTTGGTAAGTAAGAATGTCTAAACACAGGGAAGTAAAAGAGTTAACCAATATGCAAAAGCTACTTAAAGCAAGTCTGAAATTATTAGACATTTTCCTAATAAACAAGTCACACACATGTTTGACCCACACTAAGTTTTACCACAAAAACCTCTCTAAAGCCCTTCTGTGAAGGTTCAGGAGCACCTAGGTCTAGATTCTGGCCTGAAGCATAAAACCAAGGGAGTACTCAGCCCTGTGCCAGGAGACCTGCACTGCAGGAAGGACCTGTGCACCCAAGTCCTGGAACTAGTTTCAGATACAGGACCTGGAGCATGGCCTTTTTCTTTATGGTGGCAGTGTTTACCTGCACTGAAATTCAGTGTTTACCATCACAAAGCAACGGGGCTAGGCAGTGGTGCCCTTTGAAAAAACAAAAGCTTGCATGCTAGGTTTTGTACACCTTTTCCAAAGCTCCACAAAATTCTAGATTGACAAAGCATCAAAGTCTCATTTTTGCTTATTTTCAGACTCTTCCTCAGGAAGTATAGCATGTGAATCAAAACCTCCCCACTTTGCCTGCCATTTGTGGATTTTTAAAAGATATCAGAGTAGTAAGAACTCAACTTCTCCTTATGGTAAAGCCTCTGTTTTGAAACGTACCATGCTCAAAACTAGCAATACAGTCCCCAAAGAAAATAAGATGGAAGTTTTAAATTAGTATGCATTTGGAAAGCTCTGAGTAGTCAGCACTTTCCATCTGTGATGCATATTCCTATTTTTACTGTATTTATTCCACAGAAGAAACACCTACCTTCACTGCATTTCTTTCCCCCATGTTATGAGTGCACGCCCTTGACCAAAGTACGAAAACCAGCATTTGCCATCACTCTGCAGGCAAAAAACTATTCCTCTGTATAAATTATACATCTTGGGAACTCAACTTTTCTTTCATGCTGAAAACCTATTCAAGCCTTCCCACATCTGCGGGCTAAGTGGTTTGCTCCAGCCTGTGGGGCCAACAAGTGCTGATATTTCAAGAAACCTATTCTCTTAATGTTTGGGATCAGATGAAGAGTATGGCCATAAAAGAGACAGCTTGAAACAGGCCTAATCTCCGGCATGTCTGAACTTACAGATGGCAGAGACTCTGAGCTGCCACCAACATAGATTCACTGACTGGAGTCTGTCTGCCCAGGGGTGGTCCAAGCAGAGCAATTCAATAGCACATGGAAATCTCTCACACTAATATTTCTGTTCTGGGCAAGTAAAGAAAGGATTGGTGCTGGCGTGAATCGAGCACGCACCACTTCCATCAGACAGCAGCAATGCTAGACTGCCGACCAGACAATATTCTTGCTCTGACCATGACTAAATTCCTACTTCTTCGTTTCCAGGCTGCCAGTTTCCTTAGGTCTGCCACCTCACTGGTGACTGTGCCTGAAGATTTCCTGACCGGACAACCCTGTGCTGCCTTTCCCAGTTTACAGTCACACATTGTTACTTTTTACAGAGAAGTGAACATTTTCTCAGGCAAATGCAGTACTGATCAGTGCTGGGACACACAGCCTGCTCCATACCATGATACATAAGGGTACATACCTTTGTCTCTCCTCCAACAGAGCAATAAGCACTATACTCTCTCATTCCTTGTAAAATATGAGCATTTCCACCTCAGTTTAACTTGTCCCTACTAGAGGGAGTGGTCTGTGTGCTAATTGTAAACGTTCTAAAACAAGTTTAAACTTTCGAGTTGAATTTTCAGTTGAGTACAAACGAAACCTGTGAGTCAGCACAGGTACCCAAAGACAGTGATATAGAATGTGCAACATAGTCCTTCTGCAGTGGTCCCTGAAATAAGAAAAGAGACCGCTCTGACTGTGTGCAGAGCAGCAATGTAACCAGAATTAATAATTTCCAAGAGGGCTGATCTGAGGAGCTCAGATCCCAAGAGAAGGCCATCCTCCCTGGAACACAGCACATCTGTGAAGCAGGATATTTTCCAAGCTAAGAGCTGATGTGTTTTTCTGGTGAGGAAGCAGGAGGTGTAAGGATTAGGGTTACTTTCGAGTGCCCTGGGAAGGTGGGGGAGGGAGGTCAGGCACATGGGGCACATTCAGACAATTATCCAGGCACAAAAAAAGAAAAAAAAAAGCTATTCTAATTCTTCCTTCAGCAGAACAGCAGCAGTGCTCAGCAAGTCATGAATTTTCTGCGTGGGAGTTGTTTTAGCTCTCTCAGGGAGATTTTTCTACCTATACTGTATATACTGGGTTATGTATCTGCTGTGTCTTTCACTAACTTATAGAGCCCAAATATTAGAGAAGGCATATGGGGGCTGGGGAAATGGCAAAGCAAAGCTGATTTCCAGATTGGCATTTCAAGAGTTAAACTGAATTTTTTAAAAGTACTCATCACCATAGAGTATTTAATTAGCTGAAAGAAAAGAAAAAGTGAGTTAAGGCTATCACTCCCCATTCAACTTGATTCAATAGGTTAAAGGTCAGTTTTTATAAATCTCAAGACAGAAAGACTTTTGTAACTAAAGTTTCAAACACCAGAGCCCACTCTGACTGTCTGAATACTTATACCTGTAATTGAAGTGTAGATTGCAAGGGAAAAAAAATACAGAAACCACTGAACAGAAAGTCAACATGATAAAATTAGTTCCATGCTCCTATTAGAAATCCACTCTAAATATCTCACAGCTGGCTAAAGAGCCAACACTGAGCTGTACAACTGAAAGAACACATCCATTCAAGGGCAGTGTTTAGACAGAAAAGGGCCAAAAATGTCAAAACAACAGATTTTTGTATTTGCCAATAACTGAGTTTTCCTTTTAATATCTGTGGTAGAAATATATGTTTATTCTTCAAAAATTTGTCATTTAAGAATGTAACTGAAAGTAAAAGCCCAAAGACAACACAGAAGAAAACAAACCTAAACCGGCAGCTTTAATGAGACTGAAATGACAAGGAAATTCTCACTACAGAAACAGAAGTTTGTCATTTTCAAGGACGTTTTATTACTTCGTTTCACTGAAAGCTTCTTGCACATTGACTGTCATGTGCTCACAACATTTGCAGTGGTTCTCACTACCTGCTGCCAATACCAAAGCATGTATTGCTCTTCCTCATTAGGACCATCAAAGCCAGCTTTAAGGACAAGGCTGGGTTTTAATTGCTGAATATGAAATTTACTACTCTACATCTTTCAAACAATCCCATTTTAAGAATTTGCCACATGTTAGCATGCCTGAAAAAATTTAGAATCCAAGGTTTTCCCTGGAAAACAAGCCTCCAAATTTTTCAAATAGCTGTCCTCTATACAGTTATGAAGGTTGTGACTCACCCAGAACAGGTTAGAAAGATGCACTTGACAAGATTGTCATCAAAAGAACAACAGGACCAAGAACAGGCTGGACCAAAATCTGGTGGCCGATTTAAAGAAAACAATTCCTCCTATTTCGAAGACATAAACTAGAGACACAGAGCAATTTTCTTTAAAGGTCTGGTATTAGACTCTGCTTTTTGACAGGTCAATGCAACTTTAAGATAGTTGTTTAACACTGTGGTGCAGAAGACACATTTTGATTAATTATTAATGGCAAAAATGGTTGTGATAGAACTTTTGTACTTATTGACCAAACCTTAAATACTGAGACCTTCAAATATTTTAAAAAAAAATTATATATAGTATTATTCTCCAACAAGGACTAAGTATTCTCCGGCAACATGAAAAATTTGGCTTATGCCATGGGCACCTTACTTCTACCTAGCAGCTTTACACTTTACTTTTGTCGACATTTTTTTGAGAAATTTTTTCCTCCTTAAAAATGCTAATAGGAGAAACAATAGAAATGGCTTAAGGAGAAACAATAGAAATGGCTAAGCCCGTAGGGCATGTGAGTGTGGCACCTCCCTGTCTAGGGGTTGCTCAGGGAGGGGCAGAGATGCCGTGGGGGGTGGAGCTGGGAGGAGCTGGGACACAGCCCGGTCCCGCTNCCCCTGCAGCCGCGGGGGAACCATCGCACCTGCCCTGCCCAGCGGAGCCACAGCGCCCCTGCCGGCCGGGACCGGAACTGCACCGAGGGGAAGGTGCCTGACACCTGAGAGCAGCTGCCAGTGGGTTCTCTGGGTCTGGTTTGGTGTCACCGTTACAGTTGTTGCCTGTTCTATCTCATACAAATACTTAGTAAAGATCTGTTACTCCTATTCCCTATCTTGGCCTGAGAGCCCCTTAATTTCAAAATATTACTAATTTGGAGGGAAGGGGGGTTTACATTTCTCATTCCAAGGGAGGCTCCTGCCTTTCTTGGTAAACATCTGTCCAAACCGCAACAACTTTTACCTAGTTCTGCTGAAGCAGTGGCTGAACACAACTCCTGAGCTCCTGCAAGGGACAAGCTTGCAGGTGACCAATCGAAGTTTGTAATAAGAAATGAACAAAGTTTCTACAGTCCACTACTAGATCAGAGAGTTGTGACATCACACAGGAGGTTCAGGGTTAGGGAATTCATTTAGAACATAAGTTAGAGGGCAGGAGAGCACAGGGAACCTCTGACAGGTCTACTGGCAGTTCAGTTCTCATCCTCTCTCTGCTGCTGCCCTGCAGCTCTTGGAGTGAGGCACTGGTCTGCATCACTGGGAATACACAACCATTTAGCAACAGGAACAGAGATGATTCATGAATGCACATAAGTGATATTTCCTGGTCATCCTTGGCAAAAACCACAGTCTTTAAGGCAAAGCAAGCCTGTGTCCAAGCCAACAGGCAAGCACATGACATTTTTTTCTTGAAACACATATAACAAGTCAAGAAGTCAAACCTCATGATTTACTGTTTAGTAACATCACCACCACCATCAGTAGCCTTTACATAAGTAAATAAATAGACATGATATCAGCATTAATTTAAAGGAAAACACTTGACAATGTATTTCCACCATTTCCATCCCAGGTTGAAATTCCATCCCCTAAGACATTTGCATTCTGATTTACTACAGGTGACAGCTTGAGTAGAGATGATCAAAAAGTTTATTTAAGATTCACATTAAACAAACAACTTTCTTGTGAGAAGAGTTTCTGAAAACTTCAGCATTTTCAATCTGAACTGTAGAACAGGAGGAATGCCCCAGAGGGCTCCCCCTGGGCAAAAGTGTTGCACAGTGCTTGCCTGTATTTCCAAAGCCCTGCCTCACCAGGGTCATGGCAAACAGTGAAAAACAGATCTGCTCTTTCACCAAGGACAACTACTTCATTCAGCTGATCACTGATTAGGCAAAATAACTGCATGTTATAATTATGACAGAGTGTAATGACTGTACATGATGGAGAGAAAATAAAGTTCAAGACCTAAAGTTGATATCTAAGTGCCCACTCTCACAGACTCTCGTAAGATTCAAGAAGTACTTTTAATGATTTTCATCTTTTTTTATTTTTAACAGCTGCACTGCCTGAGCTATTCAGAGTTTTAATGTAATAGCTGTAATGTATTTTGCTGCTACTTTCTTCTCATCACAAATGAAATGCCCAAGCCATATTCATTTAATACCACAGAGAAAAGAGAAACAAAGAAGAAAAGAGAAGATCACTGCCAGGTCAAGATCAAGTCTGGAAAATTTCAGCTTGAGACATGAGCATTTCAGGAAGTTATAAGCAACTGAAACAATAAAGGAATTAAAATTGAAATACTGCAAGAATTTTGACTATAGCTCTTTCCATGCTAACCAAGTATTACTTAATGTATTTCAGCAGCATTCAGAAACCCTTCTTGACATGAATGATCTTTCAAGATCACTCTCAAGCTCCTTGGAAAAGCAGAAAAAAGGGATGGATGATTGGTATTGGCCACAGCTGCAGCTGACAGAGATGCGCACAGCTTTCAGTTACAACAGTGAGTCACAGGAAAGGCAACAAAAAGGAAACAAACCAAAACCTCCAACTTGTAATAGCTGATCTAGTTTACTTTTGCATTGCTTCCCCCCAGCACAGAAGTGGTGTCTCTGCCAGCCTCTCACCAGATCAGTTAATTGAAATGTGGCCTGTTCTGTTGCCTCCTGCAAGGCTACATTTCTCCAGCTGAAGAGAACTGGATGCGCAAATCCCAAGTTTAGTGTTTTTGTTCCCACCTCCTCTGAGCACATTCCCATCATGTCCTTGCCCTGCTCCTCACAGGACGGCCATGAATGGAATGAAGCCTAATCAAAAATTTCCCTGTCTCTCCAGAACAGATTTATAATTGTGAACAAAATAAATGCACCTTTTTTGTTCCTTCACTGCTCCAAACACAGAATTTAGAAAGGCATCCTATAATTGTTGAATTACTGTTGAGATAATCCTAGAACGATCATTTTTCCAAAAAGTGCTCTGTTAAAAACTCAGACATCAATGAAAATTCTGCACGCCAACTCAGGCATTTAATTGTCTACACCTACTAAAAAAGAAAACACACACAAAAAACCCCTAAACAAAACAAAAAACCCACAATACTTCAAATTCACTCCACTTGACTTCAATTAACAAGTGCTTCCAAAGGGCAATATATCGAATTTCTGAGGTCATGTGCTAGAGGCACTGCCACCAGCATCTTCACTTAAGTTCTTTCCACACTGTGACACTATGTTTCAGTCAGAAACTAGGTCATACACTTCTCTATTGAAATGCGTTTATAGCTGTTTGGACAGGATTATTCTGTTCAAGAGGTTATAATAATAAAGGAAGCTTGCAAGTATGATTTTTCCAAACTCTTGGTATGTCAATGCCAGTTTGAGAAACTGGCTCATTATTTATCCTTGTTTGGTTCCTCCAATCTCAATTTCTTGCTTGTTTTGACCTCCTTCTGGACAAATATAAAACCTACTGTTTCATCTAATTAACAGGAGAGAGAGACTATAGAAAAATGTCTCATTTATTCCAGTTCCAGAATCAGTTTTACAAAAACATTGTCAGTTTCAAAAACCATTCAGATGTTAAGAGTCCTGCCAAAGTTTACAATCTAGTTATATCCTGCTACAAAAAAAAAAAAAAAAAA
>VZRX01016542.1:47310-75049 GCA_013398075.1 Notiomystis cincta
ACAAAAACCTGCTCTGTTTTTACAATTTTAAACAAATCTCTGGCAAGAAAAAGCCACCTCCACATATTCACATGCACTCAAAGGATCAGTGGATAAGCCTTATTCTCTTTAGTCTAATCAAATTGTCCAATTCACTTTCTCCATTTCCAAACTCTCTCAACACATTTTTCTTAGCCAATCCTTCCTGTACAGGAGAACAAGCAGATTTACCCTTCTCCCCACCACATCTCCATTTTGAAGGTTTAAAACAGCGACCAAACAGTTCACCCACAGTTCTAGTATTGCAAAGCTTTTTCATTTGAGGTTCCTTCTTTTGGTTCTCCATTAAATACCCGGTCATTTTGTACCACAAGCAAGTTCACTGTCCATCAGCCTCACAAAAAGGATTCAGGGGAAAACCTTTGCCCATTTTCTGGGGACTTGAGGAACAAGGTACCCAACAGTTTCCTCTAAGTGAGCACACTGGCTTTACAGTCTTTTATGTGTTTTTCCATGAGTCATCAGAATGCACACAGATTCATCTTCAAGTGAAATAGCCTTAAATGATATGCTACATCCAACTTGCCCTGTGTCTCATAAGAATTTAGCCCCAAATAGAAGGGAAAAAAAGGGCACTTGGGATAGAAAAAAGTGTACAACATTCATCTGGTTCTGTAATCACTTATTAAGAGCAAGATCTCCACTGTTTTTAACAAAAACAAAAATCGAGGGCAAAAATAAACTAAACTTCTATCCAGCTGCATAAATTCTCCCAAATATTCTCTACCAAGAAGGAGAATCAGTATAATTAAATTATTCTCCTTCAACTGGCTCTAAGATTTTAGCTAAGAGCTGTTTTGGTTTCTGCTTGCTTTTACAGAATTTGAAATGCCTTTATACTTAGAAGTGTCGTACTCTGAATTCTGTAGTTAGCACATTCACAGTATCAAATTTTACCTTTTCAGAGAGGCCCACCTTCAGCATTTTCCTGTTCAGCAATCCTACCATAACAGTTAACATCATATATATTGCATAGTATTTTTCTGAGACTCCATCTAAGCAAGTCAGGTGGATTTATGCAATATTCACACTTCCTTCCAGAGCCTTGACACATCAAGTGTGGTATGTACAGTCAGGTACTCAATGCAGTGATTTTTGCTGCAAATGCATCATCAGGCAATTCCTTGTTTTTCTTTTAATCTATCTAAAGTTTCTGTGAACTGAAAAGCAATGTTTTAAATGTGCAGAAGAAAAACAACAAGAAAAAATATAGTTCAGTTCTCATTAATGGTCCTATATTTTAATGTCTTGCTGGGAGGCTCAACCCATTGAGTGTGTATCCCCAGGATATTTTGAATTTATGGTAGTTTCTTCCACACAATCTTGAATCCTCTCAGGAAAAAAAAAGGCAGGATGACTGCTTAACAGATGACATAGCATCTTCTCCGTTGCTTTCTGTAACTCCAGGAAGTACAGAACATAAACCCCAAATTATTAATAAAATCATGGGAAATAAAATAAAAGAGAAAAGCAAGACAGGTCTCAGCAGTTGCCTCAAACCTATTCATTAGAAGGCATGAGCAGTGGGAGGGCCACAGAAGTCCCGCAGTTTCATTTTGCTTCAAGGAGATTTTAGTCTAGCTGCTTTTTAAGCTCTCTTCAAAGCTTTACACCCATCATCTTTTCCTGCAACCCCAGCAGAGCAGAAAAGGCTCAGCTCAACTCTTGAGTCTCCTGGCATGCCAACCCAGCCCCTAGGTTAAAGGAAATTAGCAAGTAGGAGGTTCAAAACTAACTTCAGGGAGTACTTGCTTCCTCCCTCCTGGAATTCAACCAGGGAATCAAGAATAGTACAAAGTGACAGAGCCTAAAAATTCACCTGGGATCAAAATATAACCTCACAAATTCACAAGAAAGGAAAGCATAGCCAAAAGTACTCAACAAAGAGGCCGGCACTGACTCAGATGTCCACCTGTGGAGCACGAGAGGTTGATCTAGGAAGCAACCACATGCTCCACTCTCCTCTCTTGGCATCAGCTGTCGGTCACTTCGTGAAACAGGAGGCTACTATTCCTTCCCTAAAGCAGGCCTAACCTTCCCTAAAGCAGGCCTAACCCCGTCCTTGATCCACAGATACTGACATTTTGATGTGTTTTCTATATTTATGCTCTTGCGCCCTGCAGCTTGGAGAATAAAGTAAACTCCAGGGTCACTACTTTGTATATTTTGTGTCCTTGCCTTAAGACAACTCTTGAATACTGTACCTACACATCTGCCTCCAACCTGAACACAGCACGGTCTTCACGACATCTATCTTCACAATACTGTCACAAAGGAAGAAGAGAAGAGGGCAATTGGAAGCCCAAAGATACTAAAGCCCATGTGTGACTTAAAACAGCACTTATGTATAAGCCCAAGCCTTTCACTTCAGCTGAAATGTGCACTCAGCAGTACCCACACCTTCACTTTGGAGCACTGGCTGCCTAGCAGCTCTACTCTGCCAGCACGAGGCGATCCTCAGGAACACACAAAGCTCAATATAGCCCTGGGCATATCAGAGTTGTGCAAAAAAAAGTACTCTGGACACACTATAATCTCTACCAGAACACCAAGCATATTGGTATGTAGGCGCTTAGTTCCCACTGATACACAAATGAAAGATTTTGTCCATGTTTTCCCAGGAAGCCTCTAGCACAGCAAGCACTAAATCAATACCAACTTCTGCTTGCCTTTGTGCAGGCTTTAACAAGCTTGCATTAACTTCCAAGGATATCAGCAACTTGACAACTATATCCTGAATTGGCACAGCCGTAAAGAACAAGTTAAGTTACCTAAACCACTCAAAAAATGTTGAAATTATCCTTATATTCAGACCTGTAGTTGTAACTGCTAATGTGAAATAAAATTCTTATGGAAATTTATACAGTAGCAAGGGTAAAGAATGTAGTAGCAGCAGCAGCATCTGTTACCAGGGTTACCAAATCTAGAAGGAAAACAAAAATCCTGCTGACACTGATTTACAGAGAGATATATGTAAACATTCATGTAGACAAGAGAGTTATATTTTATATTCAGTGAATTTTAGTGGTGTAACATTAAGAACTGCTACTACTGAAGCTGAACCAAAACAATGTGAGGAAAGTTAATTAACAGCCACACCAAATGGCATACATCTGATTTCTTACCTGAAATGTGTTCTGTTCATCCATCCATCCATCATTACTGCTGTCCCAGGATAATGCTTCAGCAACCACGTAACAAAAACATCTGGTAAACTCCTAAGTGTTTAAAAAGAAATAGCATGTTACACAATATAAAAGCCATCAAATCCATTGCAAGCAGAACAGTAATACTTCAGAATTCAGTGTGACACTGAATTTGCAAGGATTTTTTAGTTCTAATTATAAGGTTTTTTAGTATTTTTTTTTCTTCAGGCTTTCTCCATGCATTCAAAGTTTTGACATGTTCTGCTGAGGCAGAAACAGAACCACAAGTACCACAATTACTAAAAAGAGTATTATAGATGGAAAAATCAATATGACATGTAAAAATAGAAGAATCAAAAGAGAAACAGTAATCCACAGTCAGTTTCATTATTTGGCACCTGTGCTCCACCTATGTATTCACTTGTTGGTATTAATTCACACTAGTTCTATAGAAGTTTTTCAGTTCTCACAGAAAAAAAAATAACATTTCCAAATTATGGTTGCATTTTATAGGAAGAATGACTTATGCTAAATGTGAAATATGTCTTTCCTTAATATTTTTCCTTTATTTTCAGTTGGAAAACTCTATGTTTAAGTGTCCAGGTACAAAGAATACTTTAAAATTCTGTGCATAGCTATGTTTAGTGCTGCATTTTGACTTTAGAACCACAGTATGAGTATATTAAAAAGCTCTGCACATACATCAGTTAAATAGTATCTCTGCAAAGTCTACTTTTTATAAATTAAATACCAAATTGAAAAAAATGTGCACTGCTAATGCTACACACATCTGCTTGTTTAACAGAGTAATGATGCAGTCGGGAAATTAACCTTCCGTGTTTCATGTACTGCAGCTTAACTCCCACGTCTGCAAGCACAGCACCATAAAATTCATGGACAAAACATGCTTTCTAGAGCACAGGGAAAGTCCTTCTTCATAACAGCACACAGATGGGTCTGCTTTTACAAAGGACACTACAATTCATTGTGAACTACATCTATACCACACATGTCCTTCCTGTTGCACATTATGAAACTATCTTCATCAGATCTAAGGTACACATAGGTACACAGGTACACATAAGGTACACATCTCCACATAGGTCCCACTCCATTTCCAGCAATCTGCAGCACATGGAAGAACATCCTGGTTTCTGCTGCTTCAATGCAGCTGCTTCTCATGGATAGTCCATCTGCCTACTCCAGGCTTAGCAAAGCATCACTCATGTGTTTGCCTGTACTTCATTTACAATGAGACAAAGCTTACAAAATGCACAAGCAGATACCCATCTCGTCATCTACAAAACTTGAAGTGTTTTATCTAATACTTGTTTTTCTATTTTATGTCTTTTCACATCACCCCAATTTTACATAACTGTCTAAAAGCCTAGAGAACCCCACCCCCAATTAAACAGCAGTGGCTTCAGTGTATCTCTGTGTTAAGAAATAACTTGTAATTAGGATCAGGTGATATTCTAATTTCATTAGTGACTCCTCTCATGTTTGTTCTGTTTACAAATTAAATCACTAAATCAATTACATAAATCTAAGTTAGCCTTATCCAGAATGCATCTTATAAACTTGGTGTACATTCCAGCTATTACATAGTGGCAGGAGACCCCAAATTACAGTTCCCTATTCATGTTTCAATTCTATTAGAATGAAGTCAACAATGAGCCAGTGAAGATCTAACATATAGAGATACCTGACAGTTGCACCATTACCTGCAGTGGCTTTGATCTATAATTTTCACTTGATATCTCTTAAGGTTCTGAAAAACCAGCCAGAATATCAACCAAATGTTCCCACAAAACATGCTGTTAAAACTCGAGTCTCTTCCAACAGAATCTCTGCAATTTCTGCAAGGAGATCCAAGATAACTCAAGAATGTAGGAAAAACAGAAACATCTCTAAAGCACAAGCTGCTTACATGAACATAGAGCTATTAAAAAAAAATCAAACCAATCCATGATAAAATTAGTTGACAGAAGAGCATATCTAGCTTATTAAACTGCAATTCCTAACTTCAGAGGATAATTGCAACTTGTGACTAATTAAAGCCACATTAAGTAATAAACAAGAGACCATCAAAAACACGCGGCTCAAAGACTGCTGGAGCAAGGGTATAGTGAAGAACAAAAGTTCATGTGGAATTCTATGCAGACTGTGGCTCCTAGGCCATTCCTATGGGCTGTTGGTAGACTCTACAATTTCATAAGGTGCTCCACAAAATAATCATGAAGAGGGAAAAAAGCCAAGAACACATTTCTGAGCGTGCAAGCAAGAAAACTGTAGAGAAGCAAAAAGAATAGGTCAACAGTCAATGTTGAGTGTGATTTTCATCTGTTCTCAAATGAGAAACATTGTTGAAACAAAGCACAATGTTATCCATACCTCTTCTTTTTCTCTGAGAAAAGAAAGAGGTATTAGGTTACCTACTGATGAAAGACAGATTAATGAATATTTTTACAAGTTACATTTCTTTGAAAATATATACTAGGCACATAAACATGTCTCAAAGGGGCAAAATCTTTGAAGCCATATTAAGGAAGACAAAAGCATAAGACAGAACCCAAAATGCTTTCCAGTTCCTGGTGCTAAGTGTGTGTTCAAGCAGAACCTCAGTCCATTTTTGGGGAGACCAGACTTCATGCCTTGGCTTCAACATTAGGAGCTCCCAGCAGGTAACCTGGATGGGCACTGTGGCATTTTTTAGACAGGGGCTCATGATGGTTACCAACCTACGAACCAGGACTTGCTCACCACCTCCAAAGCACAAATGAAGCAAAAGATAAAGCTAATATCAAGATTTTAACTTTAAAATTCAACAATTTCCATGTGTTTGATTTCATAAGCCAATCAGGGCTGGCACACTAGTCAATTTTAATGACCTGATTTCCCTCCCAAGTAAATGGATGCAAGTATTGCTTTGTCTGCTCAGACAATAGTGCCTGAGGATGGCTGTCCTAAAACACTGGGGAGAGAGTCAAGATCACTATGTTCAAAATCCCTCCACCCTCTCCTTACATCTCCATCAGACAGGAGAGCGCTTGAAGGATCAGACTTTTGCCCTGAGCAGTGGCTTGGCCCTTCACTTGCTTGTGTGGAAAGCAGCTGAACCAGGGCCATCAACAGCCAGCTGAAATATTACCCAGCAAGGAAGACGCTACCAGCAGCCTCTCTGCCCTCTCCCATTCCTCAGCAGAGGGGCTGCTTGGAGATGGGACAGTGAGGTCTATATATACAACTGAAGGGAGTCACTCACCCCAGAAATCCTCCTTTTCTGCCAAGAACCATTAAAAGTAGTCTGTAATAGCTGTGGAAATCAAACATGCTCTTCTGGAGCAAGGAGATGTATCCTCTGGGTATTGCTGGCTGCTAGGCCCAGTTCCAGCATCACTGTCTACATGATGCCCCTTCTTCCTTCACACCAAGCAAAGTTTTGGGGCAGAAGATTATGTGAAATGCATCAGAAAACATTGTTTCCTTCACAAATATTATCGATGCTTCTTAAAAGAACAAGACTAGGAATTATTTTACAAGAAAAAGATCATTTGTAGGCCAGGGACTAAAGCACTACCATGAACTAGGTCAATCCCATCATTTATTACTGTTCAAAAGTACAGTAACAGCGGGAAGAGAGGGTCAGGGTGGAATAATCATTTGTTAACAATTTTAATAGTAAAGCTTTATTGGTTTTCCCTATGGATTCTCATAGTTATTATAGTGAAATTAAGTGGTTTTCCTCCAAGTGAACTCTTGTTAATCCTTTTATTTAGGCTCAGAGCTACAGTACATGACCCTGCAAGAACATTCATCTACAGTCACAGCTGGAGCTGCAGACTCACTGGCTTGAAGGAATTAATTTCTTTGCAAGGCGAAAGCAACTGAAAAGCCAAAGGCTTATCTACAGGAAAATCTGAATTTCACCAGCTTGTACAAAGAACAGGACAAACCAAAAAACTATAATCACGTACCTCATCAAAGAACAGATGTGAAAAATCCCTGGCATATTAGAGGGATACAATTTGGGGGGAGGAATATTCTGATGGTTTGTCATACCACATAACAATCTACAGGTTTAAAAACAAATCTGAATTTTAAAACCAAAATAAATTTTACTCCAATGAACTGCCACCAAGAGATCATTCAGACTTCACAGTGCTTAACTCTAGCCACCCAGGCTTTCTATTACCTCACAACTTTGACAGTAACTCATTCATTTGCAATACTTATCTGAAGCCACTTATAACATTACCAAGTGAAAAGCCTGCTCTTGCTTCATCTTGGTTGTCAACTTCTCAGTCCATTTTCTCCCATGTAAGTAAATAACAATAAAGGTGTGACAAATGCTGGAAAGTCAGGCTGTTTGACTGGGCATAATGGAAAAGACTGTCACAGAAAAAAGTATTACAAAATATAACTGTGGTTATCAGGTCACCAAGTGTAGATATTGAAACAGGTCATGAGCAGGCAGAACTTATAGCATGAGTAACAACCTGCACTTGGAATCCAAAATCTGGATTTTCTACTCTTGATGGTATTCAAGAAAGTACTTCAAAAGCAGTTTTTAATAGTTTAATTTTCTCAATATAAAAAACAAAAAGAAAAGAAAATTCGTAAAGAGGTGTTCAGATTCAACACTTCTTACGAGAAGCCTTAGATATGCATTCACAATTTTAATAGTAAAGCTTTATTGGTTTTCCCTTTGGATTTTCATAGTTATTATCACGCTCCTGTTTTATACAGAATGCAGGGAGACATCATTAACTTGGTCGTACATGAGTACAGTCAGTGCCTTTCTAATTATATGAAAGTTTGACCCATTCAACTGATCAGAAATATCCACAAGCATTCACAGCAATTTATTTTGAGCATATTGCACAGAAATATTTACTTATGCTTTCTGAAGCTGAGCATTCCTGACACTTTTGAGACCTCAATATCTTGAATTTTTAAAATCATTGCTTTCCTAATCAAGAAATAAAGAGACATAAAAGCTCCATTTAATGAAAATAATTTAGAAGCAGATTTTTTTTTTTTTGAGGAGAATCTAAGCACAGAAAATCCAGAGTACTTTTAATTCTTGACCACATTTTAATTTAAGTATTGAACTTGGTTACCTCTACAATAGATTTCCAGCACATTCTATATGAGAAAATATTACAGTCACTCTAAAATTATTAAAATTATTAAAAGCCTCTGAAACAGAAAAAAAAAAAGCCAAATAAATTTCAATTAATTTGATTTAGATACAGGATTTTTATCAGTATGAAGTGAAAATATATTTAATTAAATCTCACCAATGATGGAGCATTCTCCTTACACATTTATTTTATCCTACTAGTGCATTTAGCATAGCTGCCCTTAACAGTGTGTTCTCAAAGAGACACTACTTAGATGACTCAGGTCAGAATTCACTGATTAAAATTATCACATTGACATAGAGCATCCACTAAGGAATCCACATACAGGAAAGAGCAAGTGATGCACAGCCTTTGGAGATTTTCCTGCTGCTCTCTTCTTAGAGGAGGACAAGATATAAGCAGGAAGGGCCAAAGGGAACACCGAGCCCCTCCACACTAGTGCTGAAGGGTGGGCTGAAGTTTCCAAAGTTACACAGATCCTTCCTCTCACTACACAAAGAGTGGGACTTCCCTTCTAAGCACTACTTTCTAAGCAGCTTATTCCTTAAGAGATAGCTATCAATATAAATTCATATTACACTGACATTGCTACGCACGTTGCAATCATCAGCTGACAGAGAATGATGCAGTAATACTCTTCTGATGTTTTTCCTCCTCTAGTGTTTCTTAATAGTGCTGATTCCCCCAAAGGAAGAAATTCCCTGAGCAGGAGCCGTCAGATTACACAGATTAGAGTGGCCTTTGAAGATGAGCTGGGCCAACAACTCTCACAAGTTAATAAGGATGTGAGCAATGAAACCAGAGCTTGACAAAGAAATATTAAGGATCTCCAGCAGTAGCCTGGCTGACCTAGTGACAGCACATCACCAAATAGTCAGAAAACTCAATTCTTGATTCTTTCCTAAGTACCAAAGTAACAAGCAGCCTTCAAGTTAAAAGCTGACTTAATTCACTTTAAAAAGTCACCATGAGCTATAATGGCACCACCTCCCCCTCCTTTTTAATTTTGTTCTTTTCATTATTATTATCCCAGGTGGCCTCAGGAAGTCCCTTGCAAACTAGTCACTATTATGAAGATGGCCTATTTTAATCACAGTCCCTTGACAAGAACAGCTAATTATCTAACTTTTCTGTCTGAACTACCATATGACTTTAGTTCTATACTTAACTTGCTTTTAGTTTTCAGTAACTAGTGATACTGGCACATTAGAAAATGTCAGGGATTACACAGAACAAATACCAGTACAACATCAAGACCTCAGACACAGGCAGGATAGAAACATATGTATCTACTGCATTATGTCACTAAAATAATAAAGTTACTTAAGATGGTAAGTATCTGTCACATTTTCTTTTCTTATGGGACTTCCCAAACGTGTCCCAGTAGGTTTATGTTGTTTTTGAATTGTTTGCTTTTTAGTCTTTAAACAGCATTAGCACCCATTTCAAGGAAAGCAAGGGGAGAGCACTCACGTTGTTCCCGCCAACCCCTTTGGCACTTTCCCAGTTCCTGAGCTCCCACTTTTGGCTGCACCTACTCGCCTGAGACAGCAGGAAGTATGCCCATGCTGCATGCCATGACCCAGCACACGTCTGGACTGAGCATCTGGAAAGCATCTCAGCATGGTGTCCCATGGGACTACACAAACACTCATGTTCGAGGGGATGGAACTGGGAGCTTGTCATCATTGACAGTGCAATCAGTAAGGACAGCTTCCATGTGCTTGCCAAGACCTGTACCAAAGCAGGCAGATTTCTACTGGTTCCAAACCTGGAGTTTAGGGGCAGTTTGAGAGCATCCCTGTCCATGACATGGTGCAGTGCAGACATAAAAGAGGGAGGGAATCTGGCCTGAGTGCATTGGGGCAGCATTTAGCCCTGGTGTGCACAAGAAAAATACAGCTGACTCTGACTAAGGACAGTGAAGATCAAGACAAGGCCAAAGATCAGCCAAGGGAAGGAGTTTCGTGCATAGGAAACTATATTACAGGAGAACAAAATCCACCATAGCAAACATAACCCTCACGAGTCATGTTCATAAAAATACAGGCAATTTCCTTTTATATTCTTCTCACTGTACTTAAAATCTAGAGCTTATTACATACACCTATTCTACACTGCCAAAAATATTTTTTCCAAAATACAGCAGCGATGCAAACATTGATTTGTTTTTTCCCTATTGGTTAAAATTTCTGTGGATAACTCTAGCCACTCAGTGCTATTGCAACACTCACTATAAAATAATCGAAGAACCCGCTTGAGAAAATTCCGAAGACTCTGACAACACAGAGAAGTTATAACTTCTTTTAAAAAAAAAAGAGTAGAAACGGAGTCTAGTGGAGTAGAAACAGAGTCTAGTGGAGTAGAAACAGAGTCTAGTGTCTTGATACAAAAACAAATGAAACAGCATTGATAAGAAAACACTGTATTCAAGTTTCTAAAAAGGCACCACAAGAAACAGTAAATAGAATGTCAAAGAGTATTTTTTACTATTTTTGTGTCTGTGTATCCTTAGACAGTCACTCACTTTTAACCACGTGCTCTAAAAGGTTTACCATGTATTTCTAGAACAAAGAAAATACTTTAACATTCAGAAAGCAAATTTTTAGTCATGTTAGATTTAAGAGCATATATACTTAATTATACTGATAGCAAATTCAGAAGGGAGAGTCACTTTTTTTTAAAAGATAGCCATCAGTTACTTCTGTGAATAACTAGAAACAGCAACATGATCATATTTGCCATAGTTTATACTGTAGCAAACAGAATCAGCCAAGTGTCCCTGAGTACCATCACAGCAACATCAGGATGCCTAAGTGTAGATAATAATCAGAGTTTCCACAGGTTTACAGGAAGCAGGACAGCAGGAAAGAAAGGCTGTCTGAACACCTGCCACACCAGTGACAAAACTGATTTTTGTTGGTGTAATGATTGTTACAGCTTCCAATTGTAAGGCTGCTCATCCCCAAATTCATTGTGGCAAGGATGCTCACTGAATTAATGGAACACCTCTAGACCGATGAACTTGGGACAGTTCTCAGATTTGGGTCTGGATTCCAAAACTGGTTCGATCTTCTCAACCTTA
Organism: Notiomystis cincta; assembly: GCA_013398075.1. Taxonomy (NCBI): domain Eukaryota; kingdom Metazoa; phylum Chordata; class Aves; order Passeriformes; family Notiomystidae; genus Notiomystis; species Notiomystis cincta. The sequence goes on from VZRX01016542.1 coordinate 58,728, forward strand.
AGTGGAAATTATGTCAGGTTTCATTTTCTGCCACTAGAGTCCTGCTGAAGTCAGTTCTTAGAACAAGTGCTCCAATAGAAACCCAAAACCGAAGATCCTCCACTCCCTTAATATTTGCTTGAAGGTATTTATGAGAGATTTATACAGGCAAACCTTCCCAAACTGAACAATAATTTACATCTGTAGAACCCATAACATTAATCTTGCAACTATCACACTGTAATATCTAGTTTTAGAGTTTTTAGAGCCAATTTAAGAGTCAATGCTGAGCATAAGAGGTCTTGGGAAGCTGACTTGTAACGACAATCTCTAGTTATATTTCACAGAGCCCGAGATCCCCCTGAAATGGAAAACGAGGGTAACTATTGACAAGAAAACTAAGTTTGCTTGATTTTTCCCATGTAGTGCTGTTCAGTGCTCGGTTAACCACAGAATCACAGAATCAGTTTGTGCCACACCCAGTCTTAAAAACCTCCAGGGACAGTGACTCGGCGACCTCCCTGGGCAGCCCATTCCAATGCTCTGTGAAGAAATTCTCCCTAATGTCCAACTTGAACCTTCGCTGGCACAGCTTAAGACTGTTTCCTCTTGTCCTGCCCCTGGTTGACTGGGAGAAGAGACCAACCCCACCTGGCTACACCCTCCTTTCAGGCAGTTGTAGAGAGCACTAAGCTCCCCCCTGAGCCTCCTTTTCTCCAGGCTAAACAACACCAGCTCCCTCAGGTGCTCCTCATAGGACTTTTGCTCAGACCTTTTATCAGCCTTACTGCCCTTCTCTGGACACACTCCAGCATCTCAACATCCTTCCTAAATTGAGGGGCCCAGAACTGGACACAGTACTCAAAGGTGTGGCCTCACCAGTGCCAAGTACAGGGGAAGAATGACTCCCCTGGTCCTTCTGGCCACACTGTTGCTGATCCAGGCCACAATGCCATTGGCCTTCTTGGCCACCTGGGCACTGCTGGCTCTTGTTCAGCTGCTGCCAATCAGCACACCAGCTCCCCTTCTGCCTGACCAATGTCCAGCCACTCTGTACCCAACCTGTAGTGCTGCAGAGAGTTGCTGCGGCCAAAGTGCAGGACCAGCTTGGGTTCTGAGCAGTTTGTAACACTGCAGTGTCTGCTGCCACTCCTCAGTTTCAGTTTGATTAAATCAGTGGAGAAGTGACTTCAAGTTATGATTTTAAATGAACATGTCCTGCATTGGTTAGTTTCTCTCACGTAGTCGTTTGCCCAAGCAGCAGCAACATGGGAGAGATCTCATCTGCCTGCCCTGTCCTGGCTGCGCAGGCAGCCTTGGCCAAGTCAGTTTTGGGCTACATCCCATTACTGAGCTCAACTGCACATCATCTCTTTGTCTAGAGGAACTCCTAGCTATGTCCTGCCCCAGTGTTGGGATAAGACCCCTCTCTTTTCCCTACATCTTGGCTCCCACAGACCCGGAGGGAGCTCAAAGACAGTTATAACATCTCTGCAGCATGGACCCAGTGGCAAACTGATACACTGCTTGGGTGTTCTGTAACTTCAGTTTCCCTCTGGAAAAAAGAGCTACCTCACCACAAAAACGATATAAAGTTTAACCTATTAATGAACATAAATAACCCAATCAATAATGCCTACATAGGCAAATATTGACAAAGGGCAACAATTTCAAAGAAGCAACTCAAGTACACTGAGCCCTCCTGAGTCATTCCTCTGTGGGATTAGTGCTCCATGGTGACTTTCTTTCAAAGCCCTGACTATCTCACAACATCTTCTCATGCATATGCATGTGGCCAGTATCTGAATCACTTCCTGTCTGCAGCTTCATTAAGTGGAAGCCTCCTAAAAGAAAAATGAGGGGGTGGAAAGGTGGGAAACTCGGGGAAAAATATTTACTGCTAGAAAACACAAGGACAAAACTTCTTTTCTTGACCAAGACTACTAGATACTTAAAACATAACACCTCTGAAAGCACATATAAGCAACTGCATACTAATATTAAGCATTTCCTTCCTTTCTTCATGAAAGGAGTTGATTGAATAGGACAAGAAATAATTTCTTCCTTTTATTTTCATCCATCCTTGGTAGATAACTGAGGACCATCATTTAAGTGTTAAGGGTCTGACATGGTATATAAAGATCTGTGTTCCTGCAGACACTCAGAATATCATGTTAGAACTCTGATTAACAGCCATATCTTAACAGCATCTAATAAAATCACTAACATAGGCGATATACAACAATATCACGAGGCCTCCAGATACAGCCCAGCTTGGGCAAGCCACATGAGTGAGTTATCTTTAGTTCTGGAAGGAACTGATGAGGTAATTCCTTCAGTAACTTATCAAAGAAAAAAAAAAACCATACAGTTTTAAATCCTAACTCACACTTTATCCCACATAGCAGCAGGAGGGTTTTACTAATTGCAATCTGCAGAGCATATGGACTGGAATACATCCCATCACCCGGCACCACAAAACTACAGGCATTAAGTCGCTAAGCTTTAGCACACTGTTTACAATTTGCCTTATGAATATGTCACTGCATTTTACATTACTAAGGCATACATGTAAAGAAAAGAAAGAAGCTTTATTGGCTGCAACTAACCCAAACATCAAAGACATATAGTGCAAAGAAATCCATGACTACACTGCCTTTCCATTGAGGCTAAGCAAGGACAGTGGCTTTATGACTTTTTTACACAAAACAGATTTGGAATCTTTTTTTCCTGCCTTCACATTTCCTGACTGCATCCTTGTGTAAGGAAGCCTGTGAGCCTTTGAAGCCTCCACCCAAAACAAACATGAATCTTTATAACTTTTGTAATCTGCTTTTTGGCCACCCAGTGAGAATCTAACAGGATCCCTTGTTTGAAGGCCACCACAGAATAATACTAGCAGGGAAAAGAAAAAGAAGATGAGATCCAAATATAATCATTACATAATATTTTCCTAATGAAATATAAAGCTGCTTTAATCTAAACAGTATGTTAAAATCAACTGCAAATAAAGGACCATATCCATCAATATCCATCAATTATAGTGAAATCAAAACAAGCAGAAAATAGTTTTAATGTTTAGACAACAATTCTAAAAATGACACATCTCTCCAATAAATAGGCAGTACTATCCTAAATTTTGAAACCCCTCCTAAATAGGCATTCCCTGGAGACATATCAACCTGTGACTGGCATGGTTCCTTCTAAGAATAATCAAGCTGTGCTACCAAGAGCACACGCTACACAGGACTATGGTGTTGAAACCTCAGTCCAAGCACAGAGGAGAAGCTGCCTCAAGTTTCTGGAGTCCCATAAATGTGTTTTGGGAAGGCTCTCTCACCCCAACCACCATCCCCAGTGCAAATGGAACAGTATAGCAAGTGCTGTTGCACAGGTGACAGAGGGATGCTTCCTTTGATCCTGAAATAGGTTATGCCTCCCCACAACTTTGAACATCTTCACTCTAAAAAGGTATGGATTGAGCAGTACAGCTAAAAACGTATTAGCTGTCCCCTTATCATGATCCAATACTGTATTTGGCTCCTATTTATTTCACATTGTCAGGATATACAACTTCACAGCCCCTTTTTAGCTCCCCTCCATTCACATTTCTGAGAGCATTTTAATTTCCAGTTTGCAAGGAAGTTTTCATTCTGATGGATTCTGAAGTTACCTCTATATAGTATAGGTTACTTTTAAAGAAAACCCAGATGTAACTGCAGTTGAATGTCTTTTTACTACTAAGTAATGCAACCCCAGGAAATCCTTCAAACACAAAGAATCATGCTCTCAGGATTTTTCTTATCAAAAACAACCTGTAACTTTTAGATATTTCGAACTATCCCACATAATCTGTTTTACACTCATTTATTAGCATTTTAATTAACCAACCCACAGCCATATTTCAAAAACTTTTTAAAAGAACACTCAGAAGTTCACTGATATATCATAACAGGTAATTATTAAGTACAATTATTAACTGCAAAGGCAGAGATGCTTATGGTGAAGCAGTCTCATAAAAGAAACCGGAAGAAGCACTGATCATACATATGGACACATATCTGTCTTACTTTGTTTTTCTGTCACATTCATATGGAAGTTGCAAAGAACGTTTCTGCCATTACTCTTAAGGAAAAACAAAAATAGAGTAGAAACAGATCAGTATGTGGAAGCTCTGTGGTCCACCTATAGCATTCCTTCCCAGATCACAAACTGTCAATATAACACAGGAAAGATTAGGAAAAAATTGCACTGTTAAAGTGTTCTGAAACTTTTCAGAAAATTAAAAGATATGTCCTGAGGGAAAAAAAAACCTGGATTGAGGCCTCTTAAAAACATTCTCCTTTTTCTTACACCTTCTGATTAGACAGCATTTCTTCACAATATGAAATCCTTTGATCTCCACTTACTTGCTGCGGCATCTGCATCCTAGGACTAGGTTTTCTTTGCTTGTGGTTTTAGAAAATCACACTTTAGGGATACACAAACAGAAGTGTCCATAAGGTCTCTTAAAGGACAGAAAACCAAGGTTCTTGAAGAGAGGAGGACAAATAGGCTGCTAGACACAGCATTTCTGCAGTGAAACAGAGCCAGATGCACACACAGTATAGGTCACACTAGAAGTGAGACAAAGTGGTGAGGTGAAACAGCTCTGCAGGAACAAACACTTCAGTCAAAGAAGTATTTTGCAAATCAGGGCAATGAATATTTGATTCATAGCAACAACCCCTGTTACTTCTGTAAAGTTCAAGAAGAACTTTATGATACAGTAAACTATCACAGCTCTTATGTTATCTCGCATAAGAAGGTTCTGGGTGTTAATTGAGACAAAGGCAGGTAAGTGCCTAAAGGCGTATGTAATGCAATGCCCTGACTCAAGCAGCCAACAATGGCAGGGCCCAGACTCCTGGAATCCACTGATACCAGGCAAGAATGCATCTGCAAAATAAATCTGAGACGACTCCAACCTACACGCTCAAAATACCATCAAGAGGAAGTTTGCCGTGGGGTACATTTAGGTTTGCAAAAAGGCAAGTTGATACAATATTTTACACCTTCAGTTACCTTCACTCAGTGCTACAGATCATCTGATAGGACTTACTCACACATTTAGCACTAATATTCAAAGAACTGTTAGAAAATAAATAAAAGTTTTATCAACATCTTAAGCATACACATATCCTGAACTATATTTCACAATGTTTAGGGTTTTTTTCACAATTAATTAATTTTTTTTAAGCAGGTCATTGTAAGATACTATAAGTACCTGTATTGGGTCTGATCAAGGTGAAGCTCACAGCCCTCACAGTGCTGTGCTTTGCATTGGTAGCTGGCTGGGTGCCGATAACAGGGCAGTGTTTTGGCTACTGCTGGGCAGCACTGTCCCTCTGATGTTCCTTCCCCCATCGAAGGGGATGGGGGTGGCCAAGATCCTGGGAGGGGATACAACCAGGCCAGCTGACCCAAAGTAGCCAAAGGGATATTCCCTACCATGTGACGTCAGCTCAGACATAAAAGCTAAGGGAGAGAGGAGGAAGGGGGGACACTCGTGTGTTTTCACTGACTGTCCTCCGGAGCAACCGTCACACGTGCTGAGGCCCTGCTTCCCAGGAGGTGTCTGGACATCACTGCCCATGGGAAGTAGAGACTGACCCTTTGTTTCTTCTCTTTCGCTCGTGCACGCAGACCTTGCTTTGCTCTTTGCTTTATGCTGTAATAAAACTGCCTTATCTCACCCTGCTGGCCGTGCTCCAGCTTATTCTCCCCTGTCCCGGCAGGAGAGGGGAGTGACAGAGCGACTGAGTGGGCACTTGGCACCTGGCCAGGGTCAACCCACTACAGTACCACACTGTGTGAGCACACACAGTACTGGGGAAACACGACTGTAACCGTTTTTCCCCTACAACGTCTGTCATTGCCCTTCTGGAACCAGGCATTTCTCTCCCTTTAAGATAGTGGGGCTCACAGCTCCCTACTTAGCATATGGAAAGAGGAAAATTTTCCTAAAGGAAACATCTTGAATACATGTTAACTGCTGAGAATTTAAGGAAGACACACTACGGAATTACTAGTTTTATTACAACCTGCAAATACAGAATGTGCACACAGCAAGAAGAGGATAAACTTGTCTATTTCTCACTGTATTTACATCTTTTCAAATTCTATACAAAGAACGAGGGATTCAGTATGACCTACTTTGCTGCTGCCTCATCTTCCCTCCATCACAAGAACAGTTCAAGTGAAAGTAATCCCTTCTCACTCACTACATATTCTCTGTAAAGCAATACATCAGCTGAACAACCCACATTATCCCAATGAAGATACTGAATGGTTATCTCTCAAACTGAATCTTTCTTCTGCTAGACTTATAGGGTGCTAGATACCATAGATACCAGTTGCACAGAAAATTCTAATATATATATATATATATACACACACACATACACTCTCATACGTTGTGTACACATACACACACACACTCCTCGTGAATAAGAAAGGCCTTCTGTGAGATTCTGGCTATGTGCAAGCATTCCTTCCCTTGCTAGTAACCAGAATGTAAAATAACTCTCCTCCCCTGAAAATTTCCTTTTATTGGGGTATTTGTTTCAAATTCATCTAAAAAAACTAAATCAACTGACAAATCTGAAATAGCTAAACTGCCATTTACAACTGCAATCTGGATATGGTCAGACATTTGTTATTTTTATTTGCAGAAGATCAAAATGACTTTCAGAGTAAAGCACTTTTTCAAAGGCCCTTGGTGTAAATTCAATTTATGAAAACTCATCACTGACAACATTAATATATTCCTTTCTGTGAGATCCAGTTCTGCATTCCCCATAGAAAGTACATTAACCTCTTAAATAAGCAACCCATATAGGCTTGCTTCCAGCGGCTTGTAAGCAGATGAGACTGCAAATACTTCAAACCTGGAGGCTGGAACCAGCTGTTGTCTTTTAAAGAAGCATTTGTTTCATACCAACATCCTTGTCGATAAGATAAAAATTCATATTCTCACAATTCAAAAATCTCCTTTCCCAAGTCACAGAAAAAGAATTAACCTTTTATTTGCAAAAAAGCACTTGTCGACGTTTTTTAGAGAATTTTTTTCCTCTTTAGAAATGCTAATTTGNACTCGCGGCCCACCCCGCCTGCCGAGGCGTCCTGGGAACTCTTTTCACCTGGGGATCCCGAGATTCGAACTCATTTCTCCCGGTCCCGGCCGGACCACGTGGCCACCGCCGCCTCAGGCTGACAGTGGGTTCCCTGGTCTGGTTTGTTGTCACCGTTACCGTTGTGCCTGTTTACCTCATATAAATACTTAGTAAAGATCTGTTATTCCTATTCCCTGTCTTTTGCCTGAGAGCCCCTTGATTTCAAAATATTATTGATTCGGAGGGAAGGGGGGTTCACATTTCTCATTTCAAGGGAGGCTCCCGACTTTCTTGGTAAATACCTGTCCAAACCGGGACAGCACTCTTCAGTCTTAAGAGACTAGAATATTAATAAGAAAATTCATAAGACACCAGCAAAATTAATATTAATTAAATATGCAGCTCAAAAAAAATTTTATGCCTTTGGTATTTCCACAAACCTTCTTGAAATAGAAGTTGGCCAGAACTTGGGTTTGGGGTTACTTAATATTATAATTTTGAAAGAAAAAAAAAAAAATCAAACCTAAACAAAACCTAAACAACTGTCATACCTGAGATTCACAAAATAGTCAACTTTTTCATAAGGTAAAATCATCCATCTTTTGTATCTCAAAGAATGGTTTCCGTGTATAGAACATTCCATGTATTTTGACCACCAGAAATGTTTATTTCTACACTAGAAGTCACCTAGCTACCAATCCTTGGAGGGTAGTAGTAAGTATTAATCCAACAATAAATCATCATTTATTTAAAAAAATCATAAGGAAAGAAATGGCAATGGCTCTTCCAGAAAGAGCTACCAGAGACCACTTCTCCAGAGCGCTGATATCCTTGGGAATTCCTCCTCCCACTCACGAACAAGTAACAGAAATTATACAGCACTTGCTTACTTGGGGGAGGGATGGGGGTGCTGAGAGAGAGGGGAAAGTGGCAGGGGAAACACTCAGAGTGGTTTTAGCTGCTTTTTGCATGATTTGATCTCTGGCGAGAAGCCTGAGAGCAGCTGCCACAGTGTATCAGCTCCCTGCAGACCTGAAGTGATCTGTAGAATCGTGGTTTGGGAATCTTCAGACCAGGTCACCGGGAAAAGCCATTAATAATGGAGTTACAAACCCTAGTCAGAGATGGCATACAGCTTTAAGCAAAAACATCCTTTCTAATTACAGCTGTGTTTGCACTCCAGTTAAACACTGACATTTAATAAGTCACACACAAGCGCGTCCTAAAGAAAAACACTCACTAAATATTTATTTTAATTTAAATACAGTGCGACTCAGTTTTGTGTAGTTCCCATCACCTCCAAGGGGAATTCCCCGCCGGGTCAGGCACTGCTGATGGAAGCGGCAGAGCTCAGCGGAATATTCCAGGGAGATCCAGCCCAGCGCCTCTCCTTCCCACACGGACTCCCCGTGAGAACGGCTGGGGCTGGACTGGCTCTGTGCTAGCTCATGCTCAATCCACGTGAAATCACGCCTGAAGAGGCTGCCGAGTACCGGAAGAGGAATTCTGCCTTTCCCTCAGCCCCTAGGCAGACACCTCTGCTCTCTCTGTATTCTTCACAGCACAGCAACATGCTGCAAGTATGAAACCTTCTAGAGTAATAATGAGAATGATCTCCCTGGACTGCATCCATTTCATGTGAACTATGAGAACTTGGATTTATTTTAGTAATGGAAAGGAATGAAATGCAAAGAGCAAGAGGAGGTTTTCCACACAGGCATTCTACATCTCCATGGAAAGCAAGGGGACAAAACCCACACAAAGACATTTTTGGTGCATGTTGTGGGCCAAATTTCTAAACTTTCTAAACTTTCAACCCTTTCACATTTTCAACTTTGTGCACTTAACAGTATTCCTCTTATTGGTTTTACACAGTACTTTTATTGTGCTCTTTTATTATGCTTAGATAAATCTATGTGATTGGCACAGAGCAAACATCCTCACCGAGGAGAGGTGCACTCAGGTCTGAATTGAATACACAATGGAAAAAAATGGACATTGGGGAAAAGTTGACACAGTTTTTGGTCACGGTTTTACTTACAAGCTCCTATGTCCCAGATGCAAGCCACATGCATCCTATTTCCAGTGGTGTCAGTGCATCAAGCTTAGCCCTAAAATTACTAGGTCAAAATAAATATGGGATATTTGCTTTCCTAAAAAACATGCACTTATTTAAGGCATGGATAACACTCACACACATAAAAAAGAGGCAGGTACTCACCAAGAAAGCACAAAATCTATTCCATCGCACTGTTACTCCTGTTTTCGCTCTGACTCTTCAGCCCAGAAATTGCCAAGGGTATTTGTTAGTCCTCAGGCAGGCTACCAGCTCTGAATGCGAAAGCCTGATGGAGACTGTTTGGAAGATCCCTATAATGCACCAAAAGGGCACAGACCAGGTGCACAGAGGTCTTGGCTAACCTGTAGACTCTTTTAATACCGAGTGACTCCAGGCCTGCTGCAACTAGTGAGGTGAGTGGATACATACTAACAGAATTTCACCAAACAATAACAACTTCTATATGGAACAGATCTTTTTCCTTTCTGACACTACAATATGCTGCTTCTTTTACCTTGTTTGATAAATGTTGCCCAAAAAACAAAGAAGTCTTAGAGCTGTCTGCCCCCTATTATTGAGGAGACTATTTTCATAAAGAAGGAACTAGCCACTGCTTTAGTGAAAAGCAAAGACTGGATAGAAAAGTTGACTATCAAAAATAGCTGCATATGGCAATTTAGTGAGAAGGATCAAACAGACAAAAGTAAACGTAACAGGAATATTAGGATCTCGGAATGGTAAATTTTGAGAAGCCAAGGAAATTACTGAGGCTGTCCTCAAACACTTCAACTCAAACACAGAAATACCTCACTTGAAAAAGGCAAATGTTATTCATATTCCCACTCCAAGCAGGAAGGGAAAAAATGGTAAGGAAAGATTGGAAGCTTGCCCAGATGAATAAACACTTCAAACAGGATATTGAGAGGAAGTCCAGACTCTACAAAGAATGAAAAGATTAATTAGGAAGAAGACAATGTCTCAGGGCTACGAAAGGTTGAAACTGTAAAAGAGGACAGAAGCTCAGCCAAAGGGAACTTGGCCCAGGCAACCCAAAATGAGTTTGCCACCTGTACGAGGATGACCTCTAGAATTTCACTGTGGCTGCTGACTGATTCAGGAGTGCTGGCAGCCAGGCACAGGGACAGCACGACTGGGTGGGAGGGGTCTCCTCCCCAGCTGCTCCCAGCCCAAAGTCATTTAGATTCACATCTACACAGCCTACTAACTCAACTAAAGCAATCACTCTAGATGCACCTTTTCTCTCATCGTGTGAAGAGAAAGTGAAGTCCAGTTGCACTGGATCGCAGTGTCTCCCAAAGAGCTAGGTGACGCAGACTGAGGTGCTGTAAATGACACAGCCAATTTTAGAAGCAGAGAGGAAAGGTGAAAGACAACCACTGCCTGACCACTTCTGTCCTCACACAAATGACACAGGCCGAGGCAGTCAAACTGAAAGCCTGGACAGGTCACAGGCCCAGCGTGGCGACTGCCAGAGTATTTCTGAGGCTCGCAGTGGGCTCTGGCTACTCCTCCGAGCAAAACAATCTGCTGCATCTTCTCCCATGCATTTCCTGCCAAGCATCAGGCCACGGGGCCCAGAGAAAGTTATTCTAGATAGATTTTTCCATTCACATAAGTTACAATGTCTCTTCTTCACAGTGAGCTACGAAACAAGGAAATGAAGATGCACTAGTAGCCCCTTTGGAGCAATAGCATTTTCTACTTTCCTCTCTATTTTATTATAGTTGCAGTACCCATAGTATTTCTCTTCACACTTCACTCCCTTCGTAACCAAAACATAACAAATAGTTTGTTAGACAAAGCAGATTTAGAACCACACTCTTTTCATCCTCTACCTATCCTTCCACCCATGTACAAAAACATAACCCATAGAAAACTTCTGCTTTACTAAGCTCTCTAAATATGTACATACATATGCTGGGGGGAAGGGCTGATGGTGTGGGTAATGTGAACAGTTCTTTGGTACTAACCAAACCATTCCTAAAATCCTTACCCAAAAACAGATGACACAGAACACAACACAAATCTGACTGCCAGCTGGCAAAAGTTAACATGGAGTACAATTTCTGGCAAATGAAGAGTGCTTTTCCCAGTGCCACTTTGGTCAGATCAACAGGCCCCAAAATAAAGATATATATTTTCATATTCAATATGTATGGCAATTCAAACTTTCCAAGTCTTGAAAAGGAAGCTGCAGCTGAAGATATGGAAGCAGGAGAAGTGCAATATCCTAATTGAAAACAAGGGAACATCTCATTTCTTTAATGCATTTGAATGCTTTTATCTGAATACAAAAATGACATTAAAGTCCAATGTTGCTGTGGGTGTCAGTCAACTTTCCAGGTTTGTGATTTCTCATTAAACCATATCGCATTTTATTAATTTCTTATTGGATTTTATATTTTCAGATTTTCCTAGAATAATAACTTAGCAATCAGTCAATCAAAAATATTCTGAAGGACATCTGCACAGCTCTGTTCCTCCAGGGCCGAGGAGCATACCTGCCACGACCACGGTTTATGTATAAAAATTACTGCGAAGACACATCCATGCGTCAACTGAACCAATGTGATTGGTGCTCCCAGAAACTCAAAGCCTCAGGCACATTCCACTCCCTTCAGGCAGCAGGCTTTGAAACAGCCTGTGAAGGTTGATAAATATCTGGCCTCTCCAAGCCTAAGAAAAAAAAGTAAATTCAAGAATATGACATCCACAAAGCCATACTACCCCCAGCTGAAATGGGTTCTCAGACACTGAAACCATCTTGCAGTAAGAGCAGCAGAGGAAAGGAAGAACAATTTCAAAATCTACCTTGAATGGCACTCAGAAGTAGACAGTCAAAAAAACAAGCAAACAAAAGAAAACAAAAACAAACAAAAAAAAAACACATAAAAAAAATTAAAACATGCACAGACTTGTAAATAAACAGCATGTTTTACAATAGCATCAGCTCCAGTGGAAATTGTGCTAAGCAGCCCCAGATTGAGTAAATTAATGCAATATCAAATGGCAGGAGCTGACAATTGCATCAAGGCTTGTAAGGACGCAAAATCAGCTCAGCCTCTTCACCAAGGAAGGGCTAGAAAGACACAGTAATAAGCCTTCTGCCTTTGAAGCACTTCACAGGACAGTGTTCCAAGCAGTGCACCTGTAGATGGAAAACTTGTGGGGTGAGACAAGAAAACGTGAAACCAATCAGAAGAAACTTGTCATTTCTCTGCCTAATAATGTCCTATGATCCAGCAGGTATCAACCCAACGAAGCTCAGCTACTTGGTTCTGATAAACTCTAGCCCTGCCAGGGGTGCAAGAAAGACCAAGCAGCTGCAAAAGCAGCTGTTCTTGTGCTAAGAAACACAAGGACAGGTGACACAGAGCCACAAACAGCCTCAGTGCTCTGCTGAGTACCATGGGCAAATTGCAAAGACGGTTTTACCAGTTCTGGACCTTGCTACCTCAGCAGTTATCTACTTCCCTGAACAGTCAAAATTAAGGTCTAAGTCAAAGTAACAAAGGTAGGAGAACTTGCAAATAGGTAAGAATAATCACAGAGCTGGAATTTTCCATATAGAGCACCAGTTCTGAACCTTTCCTCTAGGTTTGGTGCATGACAGCACATATTTGTCATCATCTCAAATAACTGCAAACTTGATATTGATTTCAATGTGTTTCACTGGAAACCTGAGGAAAGGTTAATTATTTGCTGTTTCCTTTTAAAATTTTGATCTGAACATCTGGAAGGAGTTATCTGATTTCCTTTTATTTTCTCCTCCTCTTGTATCTTCTCTAAAAACTAGGGCTATACAACTTACCTACAGAAATATCTTACAAAAAGAAGTTAAATTCTGCAAAAAGGAGTCCTGCAGAAATATGAAAAGAGGAACTAATACAGAAATTCTTCTTCATGAGTTTTTCCAGGATTCCTTTGAGTAAGTGGAACACAACTCAAGTTTTTCTACTGTAATGAGCAGCACCCTTCCATAGACATGTTCTGCTCTCCCTGTAATACTACTTCATCAAAACCAAAAACCAAGAAAAAAAGTTACTCTCAAAGTCTGCATATCAGCTCTGTACTAGTCCATTGGTAGTAGGATTTAGTCATGAAACCTGTATAAAGTCCAACACAGAAGTAGATTAAAAATTTCCAAAGACTCAAGCCTATGCATTTAAATTATTAAACTAGAACTAAGAGAGATGATGATAAAGAGTCACATCTAAATAATCCTCAGATATTTCAGCCACTCTAGCAAATATTTGGTGTTTCTATAAATCTCCTCTCAGCACCTGTCAAGAGTTCAGCCAGCAACATGGGGGAATAAATACATTCAGCAGGCACAGATTTTCTATAAATCCAGTTAATTTGGGAGCTCACTAATTCCCCTCTACAAGCAAGAAAAAAAACTTACTAAAAACCTTAATCTCCCCTGTGCTGATACAGCACTTCCCAACTCCAAACCACACTGAATTTCCCCCAGCTGTCAGCACTGAGCTCAGCAGGGGAGAAAGGGCAGGAGCAGGACTTAGGGAGCACAACATTCACTACATTGAGACTGGAGGTTAATGTTCGAAGACAACAAGTCATAGTGGGAGGAGGGAAAGGAAGTAACACATCAAATCAAAGCCATACATTTAAACTGGCTTGGTTTTCTCCTCCTGCCCATGCTTTAAACCTGCTTTTTTCCTGGGTTGCATCCTTCCCCATGTGAAGGAGGGGGGTTGTTTGTTTGTTTTCTTCAATATTTACCTATTTATTCTGCTGGCATTTTACTTTCCTCAAAACCCTTGCTATTGAAATATATTTCTTCAGCTGAACCCCAGTGTCAAAACTCACACAGGGGACCTGAACTGCTATTTTAAAGCAAGCCATATTCAAGAAAAATCATTAAAAGGAGACACAGATAAAATCCTGTTGGTGTTTACAACCATGTTGCATTAATGCTACTGTGTCTCCTGCACCTGTAAAGCCTGATACCATTTGTGTCTACAAGCCACTACACTGACACACAGCCAGAAAGCCTGACAGGGCTGCTAAATCCTAGGCAGAAAAGAAAAAAAAAATTGAGTAAGTAGGTCTTTGTGTAACAGAAAAAAGCAAACCTGAAGGTAGTTGCAAGATTTTTTAACTTTTCCTTAATGCCATAGGGGAAAAGGAGTATTTTCTTGGTTGAATTGGACATGCTAATTTCTTCTCTTATTCTGACTTCTCTAAATCTTTATAGAATCATACAATCCTTTAGGTTGAAAAGGACATTTAAGATCATCAAATACAAGTGTTGACCTAACACTGCCAAGTTCCCCATTAAACCATGTCCCCAAATGCCACATCTATACATGTTATCAATACGTCCAGGAGTAGTGACTCAAACAGTACCGTGGGCCGACTAGTCCAAATGTGACTACCCTTTCTATGAAGAAATTTTTCCCAATATCCAACCTAAACCTCCCTCAGCACAACTTGAGGCTATCTCCTCTTATCCTGTCACTTGTCCCTTGGGAGAAGAGACCAATCCCCACCTCCCTACAACCTTTTTTCAGGCAGTTGTAGAGAGTGATGAGGTCCCACCTGAGCCTCTTTTTCTCCAGGCTAAACAACTCCAGCTCCCTCAGCTGCTCCTCATATGATTTGTGATTCAGACCCTTCACCAGCTCTGTTGCCCTTCTCTGAACACCTCCAGCATTTCAATGTCTTTCTTGAAGTGAGTGGCCCAAAATTAAACACAGGAGTCAAGATGCGGCCTCACCACTGTCAAGTATAGGGGAACATAGTAGCAAGCAGTTCTGCTGGCCACACTATTGCTGATACAGGCCAGGATGCCACTGGCCTGCCGGGCCACCTGGGCACACACTGGCTCATGTTCAGCAGCTATTGACCAGCACCTCCAGGTCCTTTTCTACTGAGCACCTCTCCAGCCACATTCCCTCAGCCTTTAGTGCTGCAAGGGCTTCTTCTGAACAAAGTGCAGGACTCACACTTCACCTTACTGAGCTTCATACAACTGGCCCTGAGCCATCAATCCAGCCTCTCCAGATTCCTCAGAAGACCTTTCCTACCCTCCAAGATCAACATTCTTGTCCAGCTTGCTGCCATCTGTAAATTGGCTAAGGGTGCCCTCAGTCCCCTCATCAAGGTCATCAATAAAGATATTAGACAGGATATGAATAAAGATATTAAACACGACTGGCCTCAGTACTGAGCCCTGAGGAACAGCACTATGGCACAGAACACAAGCACCGACGACATCTCTCTGCAAAAAAATTACTGGCAAATGGTTGCAGTGTACAGTAATACCAGAAGTTGTGAGCTACCTCAGAGGGAGGAAAAAAAGAATTAGCATGGCCTGAAACAGCCAGTCAATATAATATGGTACAAATACAAAACAGAGTGCAGCATGTGTCAGGTTTTGACCCCTGTCACTTGTGTATTTGCATCCTTTCCAGTTAACCTTCCTCATTTTACAGCCATCCCACTAGAAATATCCTCTGTGTCTGCCAAGCTGAGCTCATGCTCTTATCAAAGAAAAACATTTCAAGAGGGTTTAGCTGTTGATTATTCACCTCCAGATTCCAGGAAAGGCTATGGTCCAATTCTCTGTCTGACTCACAAGTTTGCTTGAATGCTTTGCACAAGTTTCTTCAGCCAAGGCACTAGAAAAACACTTTGGAAATCCCCAAAGGATAGGCCTGTGCACCTCAAATGAAGTTCAGCAGAATTAAAAGGCCTGGTGCGTCCCACACGCCTGGCACCTACTCACCCCGGCAGCCCAGGGACACGCGTACTTTCACCACTAACTTCCACACACCAAAAGACCTCCTTTCTTGCTTTTTCCCATTTCACACCACAAGGCAGCTAGGAGAGAGAACATGAGCAGACCCAGCCAAAAAGAAGCTGTGGAGCCTGTGGCCAGGAGTAAGAAAGTATAAAATGGAATCTCACCAGTGGCAGGATGTAAAACCGTTCAACACATGCTGGCAGGCCATACCCGGAGCTCCAGGAAAAATACGGCAGCAACATGAATCATTTTCACTAAAAACAATCCCAAAACAAAAATAAATAAATTAAAATTAAAAAAAAAAAAAAAAAAAAACACAGAAAAAAAAAACCACACAAAA
>VZRX01016542.1:75224-128979 GCA_013398075.1 Notiomystis cincta
CACGAAAAAAAAAAAAAAAAAATAAAAAAAAAAAAAAAAAAAAAAAAAACACCCAGAAGAAAAAATCCACACAAACAATCCCACTGACAGGGAGAAATGCTAAGTGTGCTCCATGGGCCACTTGTGGCTCAAAGATGTCACATCAGTTTCTCAAGCCCACAGTCCTCCCCTCCCTGAGGGACATCATACCCACAAAAATACATCAGAACTGCACGGTTTTGTATGGTGCCACTTTACAGAACAGCACCCAGGATTAATTCAGCCAGGGAAAAACACTATGGTTTATCAGGCCAGGACACTCCCTAGGAAGACAACAACATGGTTTCCACTATCAAACTGCTTATAGCTTTTAATCCTGTGATAGTTAAAAGTCAATATATGCAAACTAATAAAACTAATATGAGGGAAGGAACAAAGGCCTTGGGACAAGTACCTCACTGCACGTCTGGATTAAAATTAAAACTGGCACCCTGGCAGCTTTACGTCCACTTCAGAACCAACCATCGTGACAACCAACCCACATGTGGTAGGAAACCAGCCTCATGTAAAATCTTCACACTGTGTTGGGCCACAAGATGTTAAGAGTTTAAAATGAAGGCATGCATTCATTGGTGTGATATTACTCAGTATGTCACTTGTTCCACCAGTAGTCCATTAGACAGCAAAGACGGGAAATCAATGAATACAAGCACTTTGTTCTCAATTTAAAAAAAAAAAACACATATAAATTCTTTTAATGTGTGTGTATGTATAAAAACCCACACTTCTTTTAACAATTCAGGTTTTTCATTAGCAAGTGTTGTTTCATCAAGCAGTACAAGTACAATCATTTTGATTGCCTAATTTGACTACAATAATTTACACCACCACCACCCCAAACCAAAAAAAAAACCAAAATCACAAAATCAGGACCAAAACAGCCTATAACTTCAGTTGAGATGATTGTATACATTATAATCCCTCAGACTGAAAGCATTCGATGTGAATTTGGCAACAGCTTTCCCA
Source organism: Notiomystis cincta (assembly GCA_013398075.1). NCBI lineage: Eukaryota > Metazoa > Chordata > Aves > Passeriformes > Notiomystidae > Notiomystis > Notiomystis cincta. The sequence goes on from VZRX01016542.1 coordinate 76,230, forward strand.
GTGCATCTCATTTATAAGCTCTGACAGGCCAAGTTCTGCAAGCGAGAGATTTGTTGAAATTTTACTCTTCTAATGTTCCTTCCAGCTGACAACATGGCTACACAAATGAATCCTTTCTCATGTTTATCAGACATACTTCATTTTTAAAGGAGCCAGGTATTGGGAAGCAAATTGATGGGAGCATCAGCTGGCTTCCTCTAGGCATTCCCAACTGCTCTCCAGAATTTCCCATGAAGATGTCAGGAGTTTATGCCTGACGATACAAGGCAGAAAAGGAACACAACCTCAAGAAGCCAACCTCTCCTCACTTGTGCATACTAAACACACACCAAATGAAATAAGAGCCTCAAACAGAAGGATTACTGCAAAAAATACTTTCACTTATCTCAAGTAAGATCTCCATGGAATCTTCTCCTCTACAGACAGACATTTCTACAGACCACATGTAATATGGCCTTTTTCCTAACACTACTAACAGCACAAAACTTTAGCAAACCATATACATATTAAGGTTTATCATGACTTTACTATTACGAATATTGAATGGTTCAGGAAACTATTCTCACTGCAAACCCATCCTTCATGGATCTTTGACAGAATCCTGCCCCTGGATATTATAAATATTATATATATATATTTTATATATATATATATATATATAAATACTGGAATTAATATTCAACCATCATTTAAGTAGAACACATCAGATCAGCACTCTTTTTGTTCCCAGGTAATACACAACACAAATTCAAATCTGGGGAGCAGGTTCGGATTGTCAATACAGAAACAGGTAGCACAGCAAAAAGGAGGTGATATACAAAGGAAGGAAAAGAAAATATTAGTACCTTTTTACAAGTGAGGAATTAGGCATAAAAAGTTGCAAGAAAGGATTAAGGCATCATAAAACATACCTTAACTGGAATTTGAATAAGAAGTAGGGAAAAACCATGCAGCCAGGAAGTGGACAAAAGCAATTTTTGAAGAGCTCTTTTGTATGTGTCACANAATATTCAACCATCATTTAAGTAGAACCCATCAGATCAGCACTCTTTTTGTTCCCAGGTAATACACAACACAAATTCAAATCTGGGGAGCAGGTTCGGATTGTCAATACAGAAACAGGTAGCACAGCAAAAAGGAGGTGATATACAAAGGAAGGAAAAGAAAATATTAGTACCTTTTTACAAGTGAGGAATTAGGCATAAAAAGTTGCAAGAAAGGATTAAGGCATCATAAAACATACCTTAACTGGAATTTGAATAAGAAGTAGGGAAAAACCATGCAGCCAGGAAGTGGACAAAAGCAATTTTTGAAGAGCTCTTTTGTATGTGTCACATGTCAAAACAAATGTAGTGCAACAGAGAATAATGCCTTCAAGCTAAGCTAATTATCTCTATCTGTAGCATCCCATGGATAAATTCCGTGTTACTGACTATAAAATAGCATAAATTTAAAAAGAACAGCACTGTTATGGTAAGCATTACTACACTGAATTCAATGCTACAATAAATTCCAAAGTGGTTCAAAAGGGGCGGGGCGGCATCCCCAGTGAGGAAAAATAACAGCTGAAGTGGACATTTTTAACCATGGAGATTTCAATGCATTGCCTAGACACACTCTGCATCACAGAATTAGTAAACTATGGAAAAGAAGTGTTGCAACCAAACTTTACTTAAAAAGAAAGTTTTTTTTTTTCCCGAAGTACTAGGCCATTCTAGAGGTTTCACCTTTTCCTTCCCTTCACTGGCCTGCAGATTCTTCAGAGTAATGCAAATTTCAAGCCTTATTAACAGTAACTCTTCTGACCATGTTTTTTTATTATTAGTCCATATTAACTTTAGAAAAATTGTTGAAGGTTCGTTTTCTTTTCTGAAGCTGCTTTGAATGCAGCACAGGTCTCAAAGAAGATAAGCTTCTTTATCTCACTTTTCCAGGCACTGAAAAGAATAAGGACAAAAAAGCTGACAGGACATATCTGGGTAAATTATGTATACTCCCACCACACACCACTTGGAAACAAGCAGAATCTGGCCATGGAAACATTCATCAGTACGTCATTTAATAGCATTAAAACACTATTCCTTAAAAAAAAGGGAAGGAGAAGAGACAATGCTCAATGATAACACTGTTAATACATGAAGCTGCATAATCTTACCACAGTCACAGTCAACACAGATATCTAAACACTGTACATTTATATGCAGGAGGACTCCATTTACTATATAATTTATCTTTTGCCTAGAGATTCAAAGCTTCACTTAGAAATAAATGAAGAGTAATGACTTCTCGTGAACTTTCCCTAATTTGTAGCCAGTTAATTTCCTCCTCCTGGTGAAAGTCTGTTGTGTGCCACACATCCTGCTTCAGGCTATCACTGATATGGGAAAACTGTCATTCCTTTCTTTCTGTTACAGACTTTAAAACCAGTAAATACATCCCTTATTAATTTTTAAAGAATAAAACAAATATTAAAGACATTAGCAGAATGCTGGAAGAAAATTCCCAAGACTGTAATTACACACATGAGGAAAGAAACATTTAAAAATATACTAAGAAATACAATGCTTTCAAATTTATCAGGAAACAGTGATAGAATTAACACCACAGACAGGTGAACAACATTCCAAAAAAAAAAAAAGTCAACAATTCAGAATGTGAAGAAAGAGTTGGCACAAGGAAAACACACTCAGATTGAAGTTCTTCTTTGCAGACTGCATGAAGGCAAGAATTCTGTAGTCCCAAAGGAAACCTGACCCCATTCTCCCTCTTCCATCCTTCTCTTGGAGGGTAGGAAAGTTCCTCATTAATACACAATTCTACAGAAGAACCTTAAAGGTCCTGCAATTTAAAAGTAGCTTCTAGAAACTATCTTGTAGTTAGGACAGTTCATTAACTAGCCCGATAAGCATAACTTCTTCATAGTTACTCACACAAAAAATAGTAAGAGTTCTTCACAAGCCAATGAGAAAAACTGGAACAACATGGAATTTAAGCCCCATGGCCTCAGCCTGGGAACTTTGGCCAGAGAAGGCATAACAGTGATTCGCACTTCAGCTTCTCACTTCCCGATACAGAGCCTCTCACTGGGAAGACTCCCAAAGCATTTTACAAGCAAACTATCAGTACCAACCCCATTCATCATTGAAACATAGTCCTTTGCATGAAGTCAGAAGCTTCTCAGCAATAAAGGGGAAGAGAAGTTCAGGAGAAGGAGGAAGATGACTACAGCAACATAGAGGTGAGACTCAAAGGAAAAATCAGGGGGCAGCACTCCCCTCCTCACATTGGGATTGGCCCCGTCAGATGAGATTTGAGCAGGATAACTGCTGCTGGCAGCTTCAAGCAATCTTTTATTGACAAGTGGTCACAATCACAAGTGGAAAGGCTCCACATGGAGCCATCCTCAGCACCCTACTGGGTTTTGGAGGCTTAGGTGACTATGTAGAACAGCCTCCCACTGAACTGACCATACCTCTGAAGAAGCCAGGGTATTTACTCCTTTAAAAGATAGATTACTGCAACTATGTTTAACTTCACACACCATGGCACAGCTTCTGCAAGGGAAGGACACACACTTACCCTGACATGCTATAAAATTAAATTCCTCCTACACAAAGAATTAAACCAATTTATCTCCTACCTATGGAGTTAGAACACACATTTCAAAATTCAAAAAGTGAGCTAAATGGTTGAGGACAGCCCTTCCAACATACATTATTCGAGAGCATAGACCTGTTCAGGCTAGAAGAAGCCTTCAGAGGTCAGGTTCAGCCTCCTGCTGAAAGTAGAGTCATCAGTTTGCTCAGGTCTTTATCCAGTTCGGTCTTGAAAACCTCAAGGGGTGGAGATGGCACAGTCTCCATGGGCTTCCTGAGCTCTCAAGTAGTCCATGACACTCCTTGGCCCGAGAGAGATTTCTTGCCCTCCTTCACTAAGTACAGAGGCTAGTGAGATCTCATTGATGAAAACTGAAGTGCACAAGGCAGAAGTACCTCAGCCTTACTTGTGCCCACTGCCACCAATCCCACTCAGCAGCAGATCCACACTTCCCTCATTCAATCTTTTCCTATGAGTTTAAGTGGTAGAAACTCTTCTGCAGCCCTGTTTACGACTTACACACAACACACCAGCTGAGCTTTTGTAACCCCAGCCCTTGGACAATGTTTCTAAGTTTTCCTTTTACTGCATTCTCCTCCTTTTTGCATTGGAGTTTCATCATGTGCTTCCTGCCCAGCCAGTCTGGTCTTCAATACACCCTTTTGTTTTCTAAGGACTGCTCCTGCACTTCGAAGGGATTGTCCTTCAAGACCTGTCTAGCCTTCATGAACTCTTATGTGTTCTAAAGCTTCAGTGTTTCTTGGTACCAGTTGCCTGAATAAGCTGAATCCCACCTTCCTGAAGCCCAAAGTCTGTCACTCTGCTCCTTGTGTTTCTCACGCCCCTAATGACCTTGAATTCCCCTATTTCGTGGTGGCTAAAGCCATTATCACTCTCTCAGTCATATCTGCCTACTTTGTGAATAGCAGATGCAATCAGATGTCACATTTGTTTGACCCCTCCAAGGCCTGTATCAAGAACTTAAACCTGATATCCTCAAAAAAAGTCATGGCTAATTTGTATCCAACAATACCATTCTTCCAGCAGATGCCAAAGACCTTCAGGTCACTCAAAAAGAACCACGGGTTGTGAGACAGAGACTTCCTCAAACTCTCTAAACACTTGGTTCTGTTTCCTTCTCACCATCAGGTGATCTGTAAGAAACTCCCAGCATGATACCTCTTTTACTCACCTATCCCAGATCATGACCCACAAGCTCCCTACCTGCCTGTAATCTGTTCCATAGAAGAACTCTATACATTCAAACTGCTCCTTCACTTGCAGTAGCAAAACTCCCTCAGTTCTCCCTTTCCTCCCTATCCCCAAGAACGTGCATCTGTTCTCCACAGCACCTCAGTCCTGCATGTTGTCCCATCCCATGGCTGTAACTGGCAGTGTCACAGCTGTCACCACACATGCAGTGCTTGCTTCCCAAGCTGTACATGTTTCTAAAGGAGACATTTCCCTTTCTTCCATGAAAACTCACTCTCCCTTCCAGGCTCACCATCTGGCTGGACAGAATGCTTTTGCTCCACGATGTCAGGTGGGAATAGAGCAGTGAGTGATCACAAGAGCCCTGTTGTATGACAGACAGGGCAAACAATACTCCCTGCCCCAGAGAGATGGCAAAACAGGCTAGGAAGGGGAAAGGCATGATCACCTCTGCTCCATAAGGGGACACAGAAGAACAGGAGATCGAGACAAACAGGAAGTTTATAGCCGTGTGCCTTAACCACAAAACTGTTCTTTCTGCCTCTGGTATAACTGTCTAGCAATTTATGACTGCACAAGGTATCTAGGAGCAGCCTGAGGAGCATTTATAATCCCACTTTCTAAATGAGTTTTGCTCTATCTGCTTTAGCTCCCTCTGGTCACCCATTTAATATTCAGCCCTGACTGCAGTCTTTGGTGACAAAGAAGTGAAAGAACTGCTACATGACACATCACATATTTCGGGCCTCAGCTTTGCTCCTAGGAAGCAGCACTCCATACAGAGAACATTCCTCCTGATCACTGTAGGGCAAGATGTTTGGAAAAACCACTGGTACACCACCCACTGAAGTGGCCTGCATTTTAAACTTTGACATGTACTCACTTAAACAGCTGCAGTGGGTTAGGCTATAATATCTCTCCCACCCTCTTCCTCCTTTCCTGCCTGTTACCACTTGCCAGACCAGCAAGCCAAGCCCTGGAAGCAGCTGCATGTGCCCATCAACACCAGCTGCACTTCATGCTAAGACACTGGACACTGAAGCAGCTCAGATGCATTCCTAAGCCCTGATCTCTCTGCAGTGACCCTGGGAGAGGGGTATAACAACCAGCACCACCTAGCAGCTTCTAAACCAACGTTAGTTGGTTGGCATCCCCAGGCATGATACCATCACTCAAGCCACTGTGTCAACTTGGGGCAGGATGACAACTTTGCTGAAGAAAAAAAGCACCAAAATATTATGCTTAACTGTTGATTCTCTTCACAGCTCTGACTGTATACCGTCAACAACCACTTAGGAAGTCACTTCCACTAGCACATTAAAAAAAAACCCACACTGAATTCTGCAATACATTTCCCATTTTTAGAATGTGTGTTGACATTGCTACCTCGTTAAGCACATCTAAAAAATGTTCTTTCACTGGCTACAAAAGTCTAGAGTATACAAAAAAATTACTTGTTACTATTTTAATGTAACACAGGAATGTACCAAACCAACATTCACTCTGCTACAACAACTAAACACATGTAATTACTTCCTACGAAAAAACGCTTGGCTGAGTAGCAGAGTAGCAGAAATACTGAAATGCACTCTTCACATACTGGTCACTGGTGTCACTGCTATCTACAGTTAAGTTCTTGTTCAGACACTTTTGATTGAGTGTTGTGAGTTTTTTTTAAAACCCAAACTCATCTACATGACCTTAGAAGAACACACTTGCTACACAATTTTCTGAGTTGGTACTACTTAATGTGGGGAAAATTAAAAAGTGAAGAGATAATAGTTGTATGGTATTTTTAGTAATTAACATTTACCTTAAAACAATCCTAGGTATTAATTCCAAAACAAAACACTACATTTGAGTTAATACACAGAAATCCAAGTGGACAAACCAGTTGTGAATACATATCACTGAACACGGACTGACACCAATACAGTTAATTGAAGAACTGTGACTATCACTTCTTTTGTCATTGCAATGGGATGAACTCTTAGAGCTGAGATTCTTTCTTTGATACCACACTGCACATTTCATAAGTTGTGCAATAAAGACATTTCAACTTTGCGTTACTTTTTCTTATTATAGAAGGTCTAGTGTGTCCCTCTACAAATCATAATAATTATTCAACAGTATTCAAATCAGCTGTAACAGAAAAGTACAATATTTGCTTTTCTAATCACATAACCTTATATTAAAAGTTTGGCTTTTCCTTTGCTAAAGCTGCAACATTTTTATCTAAACCAAGACCATCAACAGAAAATTAATTTGTTATTGAAGGAAATTAACTACTAACTTCTGCAAGCTAAAAAGCCTCAGAAAGACCCCAGTGTCTTACTTATCTGCTTTGTATTTACATCATAAACAACATAAACACACATAAGCTGATTCCAAGACTGTGATTAAATTTGACCAGCAAGGTCATATTCATGCTCTTCTAGTCTAAGGAAAGAAATTCAGGATCTCTGCTACTATAAAGATGACAAAGCTTTTATCAAGTTTTAACAGTTCCTGAGAAAGTGACATTTGTCCAGATCTCTGTGGGTGACACTTCAAAATCTTGTTCAGTTAGAAGTAAGGCTCTCTGGTGCTTCAAATTACATGACAGCTTGGAGCTGCAGGTACATCAACCTTTGCATGCCTTTTCCTTTCTGTTCCATTAGTTTTTCACTCCCATGACCCTGAGAATTCACCTATTCCCACCCCAACACCTTAGTTACTTCAAACAGAGACAAAATACCCCAATCCTAACCTAGACACCACTGCATCTAACAAGATATTTGGAGAAAGAATAAAACCAGAGAAGAGCTGTCAACCATCCTATATTCCAAAATTAGTGTATGGAGGGGGTGGAGGAGATGGGGAAGTGATGTGATAAAACCTGCAGAAATAAAAACAAAACAAAGCAAAAGAAATAGCCAATTTAAAAAAAAAAAAAAAAGAAGAAAAACACATCTGCACACAACGCACCAAACACCGCCAGCTGCTGCTTTGCAGAGGAAGGGCAGAGGGAAGGAGGAGCCTTTGATAGTCTACTCCACCCTCAGATTTCTGGATGCTATTCTGTAGCTGCTGGATGTCACATCTGGTAGCAATATACTAATGCACACCACCCAGCTTTATCTCTCCTTGTTAGCAAGCACACCCAACCCATCATGAAAATGTCAACAGAACAGCAAGAGATCTGTGTCCACGTGGAAAGGAACTGGCACAAGGGAAGCCACACTGATAAGAACAGAGGAAACATTTGGAAAACCAAGTCCAAAAATCAACCTTCCCCCTCAATCTAAGCCACATGTACTGCATCCATCACATCAGTATGAAACCTTGAACCTTATTTGATTACAGTTCCTGGCAACACTAACGATGTCCTGGCAACAATTTTAAGTCTCTCCTGTCTCCAGCTCTCCAGAAAATGAGGTGCCATCGGGGTTGCTATTGTGTGGGACAGAGTGAAAGCAGCAGAAGCTCCAACATACACGTGAATACTGACAAAGGAGGAAGCCCCACAGCGAGCACATCAGTAGGTGCAGCGTGTACTCCACTTTCTCCCAGACTAACTCAAGAATCCCAGTTTTAGCCTTCAGGGATATCCAGAGGTTTGTCTCTAAATACTTTCATGGGCCACGCAGGTACTCCTGGGAAAATGCAGCTATCGCCACTGAAGGGAAAAAGAGACAACAAATGGATAGTTCATATTCCCCACAGCAATGTAGCAAAAAAAATCCAAAAAACTGGGACTGAAAAACAAAAGCTTTGCAATGGATCATCCTCAGAGCCTCTTATCTGTTATATTTAATGTTAAGATTCTGGGAAGGCAATACTTTTTCCCATAATATCACATAAATGCAATTGCTGTGACTGGGCATAGACTAGTCCTTGTCTTACAACCTAAAATATTTTCAAAGTGAAGAAAAAAAGTCCTTAAAGACAGTTATCACTTGAATCTCTACCTTTTTTGAAAATACAAGAAAAATATTTATCCTCATTTTTTATTATTTTAGTATCTCTACAGGATTTTATTTTGTCAAGACAACTGATGATAGGAAGGAAGAAGGTTTATGCCTATTTCTATCTCAAGTTACATCAAGTCTCTAAAATTCCACTAACAGAATTGCTTAAAACAAGGACAAGTTTTTCTCAAAATTAAAGGCCATGCGCTTCCTTTCTCACTCTCCAGACATTAATTGTTCTCAGAAGACAGAATATGAACTTTAAGTCCATAAAGTAATTTTTTCAGCCTCTTAAAACTCTGCCAGGAGAGACTTACAGAGGTCAACAGCGGAAACATCAACAAATTCTACAGGCAATTTTATATTTAACTGTCATATTTAAAACTAGACACACCATTATTTTTTTTCAATTGCTGTTACTTTAGACAAAAAAATAACCACCTATTCACATGCAGGCAGAGTAATCAACACATACCTTGTTCTATTAACTGAAATTGTCTAAGTTGTCATTATAGCCTCAGATAAAATTTGTTTTGATAGACACTCTGACTCTCCTTCTGAATGAGAGTAAATGTTACCCAGTATTTCATTAGGCTACTAGCAGTACCTCTTTCAATAACCATCTATGCAGATCATTTGCCAGAAACTGAAAAAACATTAAACTTATATTTTTCCCATCAAGAAGACCTATATGAATGCCAGAGGGACCTCAGAGGTCTTAAAACTTTTAGGAGGAGGGAGGAGGAGGGCTACTTATTTAAATTGCTTTGCAGACCTAACAACCACACACATCTGTCAGAAGACCAAAGTAATTGAGCTAAGCAAAGTGTTTCTTAAATATCTTCAAGAATGCTGCAATCTTTAAATTCCCAAAAATCTACTCAGAAGCTTATTGCACCATGAAAACAACTGCCTACAAATAATGTAGATAATATTAAATAAATATTTGATGTAGTTTCTTCCCAAAATCAGAATGCTAAGGTTTCCTGTCAACACATGGGCATTGCATTTCAGCGCGCCAAAGATGCAACGTTTGCAGTCTTCCAGAACTGGAAGGAACTAATGTCATTAACTTCTTACTAGTGCAATGTACTGATTTACTACAGTTCCCGTTTTGCTTCTGCCAAAGACACCAAACCCTACAAGCCAGTGCAGTTATGTATTAAAGTACCTATGAGACTTACATGATGAAGGTTTTTGTCCCTTCAGCAGCTCTTTCCCAGAAGGGAGGCTTTAGGTACAAACAGCTATTTTACTCCAAGCACAGAAATATGAGTAAAACACTTGTCAAGGCATAAAAGAATATATGACTAAATATTTTCTGCTTGATGAAAGAAGAGAAATAAGAATTATGCTTCCAAGGGTAACATTTATTATAAAGCCAAGGCAAAGCCAGTAAGGCCAGTGCTGCACCTCAGCAGGCTTGTTCCCTCTCCTCTAACCATGATCAGCTGCATTTGACAGCCAAAGTATTTACTGCAGTATCACTAGAGTAATTGTATTAGCAGGATTACATCAGGAGATAGGCATCATGATAACACGAGTTATTTTTCACCACCACCATCCCCACTGCCCCCGCCCCCCAGCTATAATTGTCATCTAATTTTAACAGGTAACAACTGAAAACGATTAGAGGTTTGCAAAGGCAGTCTAGCAAACAAATTCAAATTTAAATTAGAACACATTAAGAAATTAGTCAGTTATAGGACAAGCAAACACCATGACAAAGCATTCAATACCCAGGAAAACACTCAGTAACTAGCACCCTAAGCTCCATCTACTGCGAAACAGACACTTAGTAATGCTCAAGACTGGAAGCCCTGAAGTGCTAATATTTTTCCTAGGAGACATTTTAACTACTCTAGAGTCCTATAAACCTGATAGTTTTGTTAAAATCTCTCAATTCTCAACTCAAGTGCCAGTCAGTGGATCTCAGTGGTGGGACTACAGATACAAAAGGGCATGCACACTACAACAGTTGGCTTGGAAAAGACTTACAAGTTATAAAAGCATGAACAAGATGTCTCATCTGAGAATGGTATCTTCAACAGAGAAAGAAGCACAAAGGAAATCCTCGATGAATGCCAGTATTACTGATTATTTTGAGAACCTGTACAGAAACTACAGCAATGCTACATATTACTGACCAGGGTGATTTTTAAGAGTTAAAAGAGACTAGCCCTGCATCCATCCTATCCCTGCATATAGTCAGAGATCATAGAATCATAAAATGGTTTGGGTTGAAAGGGATCTTAAAGATCATCTCATTCCAACACCACTACCACAGGCAGGGACACCTTACACCAGGACCAGGTTTCTCAGTCTCATCCAGCCTGGCCCCAAACACTCCCAGAGATGGAATATCCACAGCTTCTCTGGGCAATCTATTTCAGTGTCTCGCCACCCTCACAGGAAAGAATTGTTTCCTAACACGTAATCTAAACCTACTCTCTTACAGTTTGAATCCATTCTTCCTTGTCCTGTTGCTACCTACTCTTGTAAAGTCCCTTTCCATCTTTTTTTGTAGGCTCTCTTCAGGTAGTGGAAAGTCACCCCAAAGTCTTCTCATTTTCAGGCTGAAAAATCCCAATCCTCTCAGCCTTTCTTTGTATGAGAAGTTTTCCGCCTCTCTTGAACATCTTGGTGGCCTCCTCTGGACTCGCTCCAATAGGTCCATGCCCTTCCTTTGCTGAGGACCCCAGAGCTGGATGCAGCACTGCAGGTGGAGTCTCACCAGAGCAGAATTCCCTCCTTCATCCTGCTGGTCACACTTATTTTGATGCAGCCCAGGATTGCAAGTGCACATTGCTGGGTCCAGTCTCTCACCCACCAGTAGCCCCAAAAATCTTCGGAAAAAGAGAAAAATTATACTCATGACATCAAAAAGGCAGTGCCATCCCTATCTTCATTCCAAATCACTAGTCTAAAGATTATAAAACAAGTGTTTTCGGGCTGAACTTTGATACAAGTTCTCAACATGAGATAGCATCTCTATCTTTTAAAGGCTAGTGAATTTGGGCAAGAGTGAGGGGAAACGATTTGTGTACACTATGTTCACTTTAAAACCTTTATTTTACTTTCAAAAAAAATTATAAGCATTTGTATGAAATAAGAGCTGGTTGATGTTTACGTATTTTCATAAACGTGTTTACAACATGTGGGTTCTTGGTATTTTATTCTTAAACAAAAAGTACATAATCCATGGGGAGTGGAAGAAAATTTATTTCTAAGACACACTCAGAAGCTACCACTATTTTTTCAGCCCTCTGCATGATTAATTTGTTTCACTGCTTTCTTGACAGTTACTTGCATTTGCCCCCCGATGCATTAGCACAGGACAACTCTCTGAGATTGTCCTAACGCAGCTAATCCCAAACGAGGGGTCATGGCCCCAAGCAGGGCCACAGCAGTTATGACTGGGGTCACGAGCCCAACAGAAGTACACTTGTTTATCTGGACTCACAAAACTAACAAAAAGCAAAGCTCGCAACCGGAAGGCTTTGAAACAGCTGATGTAGGAAAGCACTGAAGGCAGGCTTTGCGTGACAGTCTTACCTGATATCAAAGCAAGAGAAATGCTAACTATGCTTAAGTGGTTATTAATAATGAATATTTGGTGTTTTATCTGCATTACTGTAGCAGCGATGGTGTTAAATTTTAAACTACTCAATTCAGTAATGAACTTTAAAAAGTCAGAAATAAAACATATTATATCCACCATCACAGAAGAGAAGCCAGCTGGCAACTGCCAAAATTCACTGAGAGGAGCTCCAGAAACCTCACAATCTAGTAATTTCAAATAAAAAGAAGTCTTGTTTAATTTAAATACTGTTACTCAAAGCCAAAGGAGTATTTCAAGTGAGGCACTGTCACAACTTGACAAAAATCCCCATAAAGCCCAGAAAAAACAAACTTTTCCACAGAGTTCATCCAAGCTGGAAAAGGAATTTCAATCTTTATTGCTCCTCTCACTCTATTTCTAGGCCACTCAGGCAGTCTCCTGGCTACTCCTACATTATCTCATCCCACTGCCCACTGGAAGGGGATGAGTAGAGTAACATGGTTGGTATTAAGGGCTCAACATTTGGCACACAGCATGTTTCAGGGGTTTTATTTCAGATCAGCTCCACTATGTCCCCTTGATGGAGCAGGGACTGGGAGGTGAAGTGTTGAAAGCACTCTGGATGTGAGTCTTTTGACTTGGTGTTATCTGAAATGAATTCAAATTGGGCTCCCAGGCTTTTCCCACAACACAGACCAACTCTCAGTGCCCTGACTTCACTCCAAAACTGAGCTCCTGAACCAGACCAAAATGTGAATATGGCAATGAATGGCTGTAACTTGTAACTTCAACTGCAAAGCACTGCACCCTTTGGATCATTATGGGATGAATGAAAGATACTTTGATGAACTGAAAAAATTACATCTATTTTAGCCAAACAAGAAGGAAAACTCAGTAACTCAACTAAAATGGAATACATAAATCCAGATCCTTTCTCCACTCCTTCCCTCAAACAGTCCTGGGAATTACTTTCCTACTATGGAAACTACACTTCATATTAATATCCGCAAGCATATGAAAAGTGTGGGTTGCTAGAAAACAGAAAGAAAAGCCTATGCCTTCTGTCACACATTCTTAAATAAAATATGTTCACACTTAGAATTTAAGGATGCTAAAAAAAAGTTGGTAAAAGCATGAGCAAAGTATTGGGAGCTGGTCTAATTTTCACTCTGCCTGCGTTTTCCTCATTTAGGAGCAACAGCCTATGCAATACTTTTTGCTTTGGGGCTGAGAAGAATATATGACTATTTTTTCTTTTTTAACTACAAATCCCATATTATGGGCTTATATATTTGTTTTCACATATCATAAGTACCTCCCATTGTGCAACATGGCTACAGGAAAATTTAGCAAACAAAAAGTTAAGCAGCTTCTTTTGAGACCTATACAAAAATGATTGCCAATGCTCAAACTCAGATTTTCAAATAGGATTGACAAGCTGTCCGTTATTGTCACAGTCAACTAAGCAGACCAGATACCAGAATATCAGAGGTATTTAGTAGTTATTTTAGTGGGAAAGAATGTGTTTCCTTTGTTAACTAGACCAAAAATGGAAATGTTTCTTTATGGAAGTGAGAAAAAAAAATTGTAATAAATTAGTGGTTTTTTTCAAGCAGTAAGATATGGAAAAGGCAGAAGCGGCAGACAGCATTACTAGTAGGATGTCCATACACTAAGTTCTCATGAGATGTATCACACCCACGAGTCAACTACTTTTCCCTGAATGCAACTTATTTTAAAATATCAGGAATACAAAAATTGCCACAGAAATAGTATATCTGAAGAGAAAGAAGAGTCTAACTCTGATGCCTGTATTCAGACTCAATATGCACAGACACAAAATATGCAGATGCACAATCAAGAAAGACCACAAAATCAAACAAAAAGACAAAGTTACTCATTCAACTTTAGAGTGACATATGCAAATTTGGAATTGCCTTACTTCTACTTCCCAAGGTAGAAAATCCCAATTTGCACACTGCACTCAGAGTTGCAGAGGTGACTATAAAACAAGAGACAACTACAAACTAACAAAGTTGCACTTGCAGGGCTGCAGGTAGGGAGTCTGAAGCAATCAGCTGAGCTATGAGCTGCCTTAACCACCTCAGTCATTAAAATTCACCATGTTCCAAAGCATCTTTCAAAGTCTGTACAACTGTCAAAACACAATTTACCTTTCTCTGACTTGCCAAAGTATGTAGGTTTCCCCTGCTAATTTATACAAAACAGTGAGCTGTCAGTATGAAAGCCTGCGGAAACACCATCAAATATTTGGAAATTAAAGATGTATCTTACCCTACATCAAAATTGGAATGCCAACAGTTTGGCAAAAGAGAATAGAAAAACAAGTATATTTGGGGGGAAAAAAAAATCATGTGTGGAGGCCTTTGTATCACAGGTCCAGCCTACCACAGGAGTCAGAGTCCATATTATATGTTGAACATAACTATTATTTTTCAGTAAATTTTGCACTGATTGAATTTGAAAGAATAGCAAAGGGATTTTAAAATGAGAAATGGAATATGTACAAACTCAGACTCATTAACACTGGTGATGTGCTTGATCCAGAAATCAAGAGCAAAGGTAAGAAACAAGCTGAATAAAGCAGTCAAGCCTCAAAGCATAAAACAAATGCCACACATACAATTTCTGCCTACGAAGTGTACAATTCAGATCCAAATCTGCAGCAAGGGACACAAAACCTCTGTGGGAACATAACATGCTCAGACAGACTCAGCTCTGCTCATTACTCAGCTCTAACTTTTGCACCTGCATGAAAACCCTTTCAAGACATGACTGGTGTACATAAAAAAATCTATAATCCAAAATGATAGAAGTCTTAATGAACTCATCCTAAGAGAAAAGAAGACAAAACAGAACTTAATGTCCCCACTTATGGCCTATATTATACAAAGGTATGGGCCCATCCACACCCTCACATGAGACTGAAGGGTTTCTTAGTACAGAAACTTAGCACCTTAAATTCACACCTCATATTGCCTCCTCCTTGCTCACACAGCCTCTCCTCCTGCCCCATCACCTTGACATTTCAGATCATGGTCTCTAATACACAAAAGGTAAAAAGTGTTTTGTGCCACATAAAAATTTTGTTTTCACACTTGTAGAAAAAAAAGATGAAGTTTTCATTTTATAGCAACCATTCAAGCAGCTAAGTCTTTTAAAAATGGGTCAAGAAACAAGCTAGGTAGCAGGAAGCAAAGTAATGGCATAATCAACCTAACATTATTCTGTATGCTATTTGTTCTTCTCCATGTGCTACATAAATACACAGCTTTATTTACCTACTAATGCTGATAAGCAGTTTAAAGATGCAGTTGTATCACATGAAAAGAAATACATTTCCTACATTTGTGAAAAGGATTTTTCAGTTGAATGTACAGCCATGGCTTAAAACATCTCCATTGTGCAGTTCCTCATTCTGCAAGCCTTTCTCAACATGTAATTAGAATACACAATGCATAACAAGTGCCCTGAAGCAAATACTAATTCTTGGGATAATACAGTCTACTTCACCTCACAGAATCACACAATATCCTGAATTGGAAGGGATCCACCAGGATCATCAAGTCCAACTCCTGGCCTTGCACAGGACAGCCCAAGAATTACAGCATGTGCCTGAGAGCATGGTCCAAAACCTTCTTGAACTCTATTAGGACTGGTGGTCTGAACACTCCCCTGGGGAGTCTGTATCAGTACCCAACCACTCTCTGGGTGAAGAACCTTTTCCTGATATCCAACCTAAATCTCTCCTGACACAACTTCATGATCTTTCCTCAAGTCCTATCTCTGGTCATCAGAGTGAAGAGATCAGTACCTGCCTCTCCTCTTCCTCTCACAAGAAAGTTTCAGACTGCGATGAGGTCTCCCCTCAGTCTTCTCCTGGCTGAACAGACCAAGTGATCTCAGCTACTCCTCACACAGCTTCCCCTTAAGGCCTTTAACCATCCTCATGGCCCTCCTTTGGACACTTTCTAACAGTTTAATGTCTTTTTTTATAGTGTTTATATAGGGCTCTGACTTCCCACCATCACCCCCAAAATTCTCTTACTCTATTTTTAAAGATAAAAATCACAAAAGCATTGTTCCACAGAACATCATCTGTTAACCCCTAACACTATGAGGAGCACTGCTGCTAGCGATGAACTGGAACTATTGTTGAGTTCCTGCGACACAAAGACTTCTCCCACCCACTTAAGAACACAGGTCACGAGTTCCTTTGAAGGGATATAGCATATAAATATCACCATCAGTAAGACAAATACGATCTGATGGTATTTTCAAATGAAAGTCTTATATCTGTATGCGTCCACTCATATGACCAAGCACAGAACAGATACGTCTTCTAGACAGAAAACTAGTATTTTGGTCTCTGTTTCTAGCTTAAGACAGAAGTTTAACAGTGTCATAAATATCCATCACACATGCCTCACAGCAGCAACCGTGTAAGACATAAAACCTGTGCCACTGCTAACCTGCAAGCTTCTGCTAGCTCTCCCTGACCCTGAAACTGAGATACTTTCCTCCTGAAGCTGCAGAAAAAAGAGCACAGCACAGGAAAATCAAAAGGACAAGGGACTGCAAATCCCATGGCTGCTCCAAGTCAGAGAAAGTGAACAGGTAAGAAATAAGTCCTGCCAGTCCATCTCAATGTGTACTGCAGGTACAGCTGGCTTGGCAGTACAGCCACCCTGGGAACTGGGAAACTGCGGCACCTGCAGCTTAGGAAGTGGCAAAGCTTTATGTTTGGTTGCAGATTTTTGAGTGCACTGCTTCAAGACAAGTTATTTCCTGGGCTTTGTAACAAACAGAAAGAGATAGAAACAAACAAAAAAATACATAGCAGAAAGTTAAAGTAAGTGCTAATTTTGATTAGGTTTTTGCATTATTCATTGTGCGCTGGTTGTTTTTGGGGGGAGGGGGTGGGACAGCATCATTGTCTTGCACAGAAGTGTTTGTGAGTGGAGTAGGGAATTTGCAAGAGACTGGACACTGCAAGAAGCCCCTCTGCACAAACACAAAATAGCCCCATTCTGGCAAGCTCCAAAGCAGTTACAAATGCATCAACACCACCTACATTGTAACTCTGTGGGCCAAGTTATCTCTTAAGTTTGCAAAGTTCTAGCAAAACTGCATCTCTGCCCATGACAAAGACTCTCAATGCCTAAAAATAACAACACACAAGATCACAAAAAGTTTGGGTGAACCAACTTAAAAAACTTAAGTTCACAAACAGAGCATTTCAATAGAAGTAAATCTGAATACGTGCAGTGTTAAAATTAAGCATATAAATGAAGATCAGGCCCCTACTCATTTTGGCCAGAACAGTTCAGTTATCACAGCCTTAAGAAAGCATAAAACACAGAAAAAAACCTGGAACTCATGTCAATCTCTTGCACTGCTGTGGATCACCACCTCTTGAAACTTAAGAGTGGAAACTATAGTTTCACTCATACTGGAAACTCTACCATGTGATTAAACCAAGGTCAAAAGGAAGGTGCAATACTATTAGCACATCTTCTTTACATATATTCTCCATGTACATGTACATGTACAAACAAGTGCTTTAGACGTGCTTTAAAAATTCAGGAAACAACTTATGTTAAATGTGACATCAGCTAAAGAGTTTTATTTAGACTGGAAAATGCTTTGTGACAGAAAATCAGTTTTAGTCGATTTAACTGGTAATGGACAATTTAAGCAAGACTTATTAACAGTGTAAGCACTTCCATATCATGTATTTTGTGTTGTTATATTAGAAATCAAGGGAAACTGAAGTGATTAGTATCATCCCAATATGCAATTTTGATAAGAGCATTAGCTGGATGCAGAGCACATTATCTATTGTATTTCACACACTTCTGAAAACAGCTTGGCTTTTCTGGCCTTTAAATCTTTTTCTGCAATTGCCTAGATTGTATTTCATGGTTTTACTCAGTTTCATGTTTTGAAGTTATTTCACAATTTTCTCAATTTTCTGTACACTGAGAGCACCTTCTTCATAATCTCTTTTCAGAGAGAGCCAATGCAAAAGCCTTCTCTAAATTGCCCACATGATTCAGTCTGGTTTAACAGATGTCTTGGTTTGAGCCAGAACAAGGTTAATGTTTGTAGCTACCGGGAGGGAAGTTGGCTAGGACCTGGAGGTTATTCTATACCCCCTCACACCATTGCCCAGGGTGGGAGGGAGGGAGTCTCTGCCCGGCAAGGAGGGGTTCCTTGTGACCGAGTAACCTTGGCAGAAGGAGTGGTGGGACAGCCCTGCTTCCAAGCCAGAGGGAGCAGTCAGGGCTGCACGGCTGCTGTCAGGTCAGGTGAGGCTTGGGGAGCACTTTGCCTGTGACTCACTCTCCCTCCTTCCTACACTTTTGTTATTAATATTGTTACTGCTACTGTTCCTTCTCTTATCTCATTGCTGCTTCCACTAAATTGCTCTTATCTCAATCTGTGATCTTCACCTTTTGTGCCTCCAGTTCTCTCCAACCTGCCATAGAGGATGGGGGAAGGAGGAGCAAGCAGTGCATGGTTTTAGTGGGAGCATTAAATTGGGGAATACCATTCTTAAAACACAACAACAGATTAGTAGTGTGAATTTCAGAACAATTTTAGAGAAAATTCTTTTAAAGTGGGTTTTGGTGTTTTCTGGAGTTATTTTTCTATTCTTATGCTATGACAATGTTTATGACATGGAGTCACTTCTGATTCATTTACAGCAAGAAATACACTAACAATGTTCAAAGTATTCTAAAAAATAAAAACAAAAATATAAAAAAATATTTGGAAAACAGAAGGGAAACTATAGTCCAAACAGCACAACACACATGCCATCAAGTCCACCAGTCACTCTACTGACTGAAAAAAGGAAGAAGTTTCAGATTTAGAAATGAAGAGTAGTAGTATCACCTTATAGCATATTTTGAAAGCTCCTGGAATATACTAGCATTTCAAAAATCAAGTTTTATAAACCAATCTGGTTTAAGTTTTATCAGATAAAAAAAAAAGAAAAAAAAAAAGAAGTCATACAAAAGCAGAAATAAAATGAAAACACATTACAGACTTGGGGTAAATAAAGCTAAGTTTATGTATCTGAAAAAGCAGAAGAACAGCACAATTTCTAGAAATACACTACAGTAAAACAGTAAGATAGGAGTGATGAATGAAATAACATTATATGAATTACCATAATCAACTGGAAGAAAAAAAAATAATGAAACCCACACTCCTGCTTTAAAATCCTTGAAAATTAATGAAGGGCTAAAAAAAATCACTCATCAGTCAGTCACAAGCAATTGTCAGTCACCACCTTTTCAGGAACCTGCAGCATCAGGAAAATGCACAATTACAGCTTTTGCTCCTCTCCACACATACAGGCAGAAAACATTGTTATGGGTGTTCTGTTTCAGATGACTGACATGTAAATTAAAAATAGACCTCTCCTGGAAATAACACACAGACAATGTAAGTTTGAATCCCCAGATACTGCCTGGTGGCTTTTATATTGACTATTTGGAGGCATTACTTATGAGAAGTTGCACTATTCCTTTTTTGACTCTGGCAAAGAGGTGAGATGCTTACAAAAGTAAGACATTAAATAAATATATACCAACTCCTACAAACATTAAGGCTACTGAAGGGATGGAATAACCCACTACCAAACAGGCAAAAGACAGAGTTTTCTGGGGCAAATTTGAGCCCCAAGATGAATATTCAGCCTGTGGCACCTCACCCTCTTCCTTCCAGAGGGCAATTCAATTCGACAACGTTCATGAGGTAATTCCCGTATGCACAGCCATACAATCACATGAGATGCTCTCACTCTGGTAGTGACATAAGACCATCAGAAAATCCACATGATGGTATGTAGAATCCACAGGATTATTTCTGGAATAAAGATCTTACCATTTAGACTCTACTTCTGAAGCAGATGAGTTCGATTGTCTTTCACTATATACAAAAATCAATACATGATACAGAAGGATATTTCAAATGCACTTCAGTGCCTTCAGAAGGAACGAAGTTAGTATGACATGTCTTTTAGTGATTGGTACTTTCTGAAAAACTATCACAATCTTCCTTGACTCCTAGTGTGACTATGTAGGGAAAAAAATTTGTGTAAGGAATCAATAAAAGCATTATAATCGCAGCTGATCTTATGAGTGAAAAACCACATGACATCCTATTACTAAACAAGAACATCTTATAGCAACCAGAAAAGCTTCAAGTTTTATTTTGGAGGCAGCACAATAAACAAAGACATGCCTGGGCACTATATTCTCATGCTTATGCTTTTTTATCTTTGTGACGTATAGATCTAAAATTCAATGCATTCTGCCATAATGGTAGAATGTGAAAACAAATGCCTACAGGAGGCAGTGAAATATCTCTAGGCAGTCTTTGTCAAGGCTTGAAGGGAAGGGCCATGTGAAAGACTTTCATTTCTCTTCCTTGTACAACCTTTTTTTGTTCTTCCTGTAGTTAAACTCACAGGTGAGGTCCACTATCACCTTCAGGACAAGAGCAGCATTTCTCAGCTAATAAGCAAAGCATGCTTGTGCCAGGACAACAATAAAAAAAAAAAAGAAA
This sequence comes from Notiomystis cincta, assembly GCA_013398075.1. Lineage (NCBI taxonomy): Eukaryota > Metazoa > Chordata > Aves > Passeriformes > Notiomystidae > Notiomystis > Notiomystis cincta. The sequence continues at coordinate 97,152 of VZRX01016542.1, forward strand.
TAATAACCAAAAAAAAATAAGTGCAGACCAAGATGAATACTGGCAGAGAAATGTCCTGAGCTGCAATAAATGCTTGTGGGGGAGGGGGAGTACTTGCCACAGCATCACCGTCTTGCTTCTGCCACAACAGCATCATCTAGCTGATCTCACCACTGGGCTGAACTGAACAAACTGAACAGGAAGTATAAAGGAAAAAAATAGACAAGATATGATTTATTATGTACTATACAAGAACCACTGGTTTAACTGTCTACATTTCAGTACAGTCTGACAGAAAGGGAAAAAAAAAATCAATATTTATTTTAAAAGCAACGGTTCTTACAAGGCAAAAAAAAAAAAAAAAAGGGAACTAAAAACCCATCTGCACTTGCTGCTCAATTAAAAACCAAATGAAAGCACAGTTTGGGAGAAGTAGTATTAAGGCACTGATAGATCTTAGAAAGTTACAAGTTTGCTGCTAACAGATTAAGCTAAGAGAGATCATCTTTTGAATGCTATGAGAATAGCACATGTCCTCCTCTAATGAGTGGCAAGACTCATAAATCATGAACAGCAAAATCATGAGCTCCAAGGGAGGTCTACCTCTTCATCTGTGACAATTAATGTGTCACCCTCACAGCAACCCAGAGGCAAATTCCTTAGGCTATTTTTTATGCATGTATTGTCTTAAAACATATCTCTTCCAAAATTACACTTGACATTTCTTTAATGGACTGTCTTGCACTGCAGCCAACCAGCATCACAGATTTACAGACATCAGACACAATAAAGATCTTACAAAATTCATCTAATGTTTTATCTCCCCCCCCCAATATAAAGGGACAAAAGGCATTGAAGTATCTTTTTTACTTATTGCTAGTAACACTTAGTTATACAGGGAGACAGTCTTCTCAAGGTTTATCATGAATTTTTCATGATTAAAAGCAGTGTAACATAGTCTATGGTTGTGACCTATATTCACAAAACAAGGGAACATAAATGTATATAAGGAATAACAAGGGAACGACAAAATGTAAATACCCATTCTATAGTATGCACAGAAATCAAAAGGCTGACCTTAGGGTAAGCTTATCCTATGCCTAATTTTTAGGTTAGTCTCTGATAAAGGCTGATAAAGATCACAGCCTGCATCATCCGCCTAGCACTTTAAACCTGCTTCAGTACAGTTTTCTTTAATATCTCTGCTCACTGCTTATGTGCAAACAGACCTCAACTTGTGCCATTTCCCAGGGTTTTTCCTCTCTAACTTTCATCATATATTTTGTGCCATCTGCAGACAAGCAGCACTACTCACATAAGTTGTCTTACTAAAATATCAGTTGGATCATTCAGCAGACAAAGCCTGAAAGCTTGTCTCTCCCTATAAACGAAGGTTTATAGCAGTAAATGAGGGCTTTGACAAGGAAGCTGCAGCCGTTTTCTGCCAGGGGGTAGGACACTGTCCTCTCCCATCCCATTCCTGCCCAAGGACTGCCATCTGTGTAGCTGAGACAACAGAAGAGAACAAACGCCCTTGCCACCCTCACCACTGTTCACCCTCGACGTATTCATTTTAACTGTAACACTCGAGTTAGGATAGAAAATTACTGCCCGGATTTTATATTTATTCACCTTACAGGAAATTAACATTTTTAAAGTAACAGAACACAAATCAAACTCTGTTTATTCAGTACCACATTTCAAAAGCTGGCAATCTTAATTTTTTGCCCTAAAATCTACATTCATAAATGAGCACATGGCAGTAGGCATGCTACTAAAAAAATTAGTTTTCTTTCCACATGTACTACTATCCAAAGTGGGAGATAAAAAGAAGTAAAGAACTCTTTAACATCTGGGGTTTGCAATATTGGTATCTCTGTCATACATCCAAGCAGTGAGAGCAGGTGAGCATGGGTAGCATCAAATGGGTCTCGGATGTGTGAGCTCTGGGAGCCAGCACATCCCTCCCCCTCCTCCTCGGTTGCTATTAGAGGTCAGGAATAAAGATTAAACAAGAAATTCACAACCTGGTTCTGATGTCCTACCCAAAGGCTTCAAAACTCCAGCTCTCTCACAGCAGACATAATTTTACTGCCTCAGTGACAACAATCTCAACAGGCAGTGAGCACAGACGAAGAAAAAATCTGTGATAAAGAGCTGTAAGATCTCCAGCTATTACACATATTATTTAGGACTTTAAATCAGTATTTGAGATATATCCAGACATTCTGAATCATAGAGGGAGGAAAACAAAATAAGAAAAACCCCAACTTTTGAAGACAAGGCAAGATGGAAAAGTGGCTCTTGCTATGTTTCAATATATCACTACTATTTGTAATGTTAGAAAATTAACAAGACTATCTCTTCTAGCATCATCTCTGTGGATGTTTCTTTCACTACAGTGACTTTGGAAGTGACTAACACCATAAGCACATGAATGCCATACTACAGCACAACCAGTGCCTACATGCTGGGACCTGAAAGACTTTGGCACAAATCAGAAAATTAGATGGTGAGATTTGCATTTGCATGTCAGAGGCTGCTATCACATCTCTGGGGGATGGCCACACATTTTTCCAAATCCCTACAACACTACTCGGAACTCGAACCATGCAAATCTGGCACTCACTGGAGAGGAGACAGCTGCCCTGCAGAGACTGCAAGCCCAGGAGGATAGATATTTGCCATTGAAAGCCAGGCCTTATTTTTCACATCCCCTGCTACTCCAGCAGCAGGCCACCTGGCATCAGCTGGCCAGGCACTCTCAAGCAGCAAGAAAGAATATAATTTCACCAAATTGCTGGCTGCCTCCAGTCCCCTGCCTGACATGCATGTCCTTGTTGCATAGGTAGGATAACATTTACAGGGTTCCTAAAAGCTTCCTATTACTGCCTAAAAGGAAAAAAAAAAAAAAGTGACAGAAAACCCTGGTGAGAGTCCTGTGGAGCAGATGCAATCTGAAGGAACAGAAGAGATCATTGTGACTTTTATTTCTTCATACTTACACTAGAGAACTCTAGTGGGCTACACAAAATTAATGAGGACCTGTATTAAACATGTAGCCACTCCCTCCATATAATGAATATGTGGGCATTAAAAACCCCTGCTGCTCCTCTCAAAGCAGATGGGGTAATACTCGGCAGCCCTGGCTTTGAATCCATCTGGTAGCCTACTGTCATCTTTCACAAAGCTCCTTCTCAGTCCCTGCGCAGGGGCTGCTGGTGTGGGACACAATGCAAGGTTCCACGTAACCACTGCAGAATGGAACTCTAACACGCTTCAAACCTTAGCGGCATAAATAGGCTTCCTCACACTACCTGGCAACAGGAAAACACAAAAGATACCTTGGACTGAATTTGCAAAATTGCTGAACAAGCCTGCTCAAAGAAATTAGATGATGTGAGCCATGTACCTGCAAATACACCAGAGATCAGCACAACAAACAGGAGTCGTGACCAGAAAACCCTGGCTTTCATTGAAATGCTTGCCTTGCCACTGGTGAAAAAATCATCACCACCACAACACCAGAGGACAGTTTTGAGAATGCATAACTTCACAATGAATATTTTGCATGACTCTCCCCACGCTGGCTTACAGCTTTTTTATAAGTTAACTACATATTAAATTAATAATTATAATAATTATAATAATAATTTAAATGCATTGTTAAGTTGTTTAATAATAACTAATATTAAACAAAAATTTTAAATTTTCCTTATTATATGGTTGAAACCACAGAAACAGCCATGGCTAAGAACTCTGCAGCGGAGATGTTTATGAAGCCAAGCACATTAATGAATACCCAGGGACTCTTCATTACAGGAATCGGTGACAATGGAGTAACGGTTTGAGCAAATGCAGATGTACAGCCCCATTCATATGCATATGTCTCGGTCCAGGCAATCCCAGGCTGGCCGGGGGGGATCCTTTGTCCCCTGTAGCAATGCAGCAAAGGGGCTCCTTTGGAGGGGCAATCAATGGCATTAAAGCACAACCATAAGGCTTGGGCCAGGCGCCTGTGCAAGAGCCAGATACACTGGGTACATGCGCAAGGGTGAGAAATATCTCAGAAAACAGGGAGAAGAGGCTTCAGGTGCACTGAGAGCCTCACGAGAACCAAAGGTGTGTTTGTCCACGGGTGCAGCACCGCACGGGGATGGAAACACAGCCACTGTGAGATGAGAAGCACGCATTCCAAAATGGCAGTCGTATCCCCTGCACGGCTTGACACACACAGCAGCAACAGCGCAAGTCTGCACTCGGAATTAAATGCATCTAAAACCAGGCGCATTTGTCACCAGGCTCCGACCCCCACAAAAAGGTCTCAGACAAAAAAAGCAAGTGACCACTGTGAGAACACAGTGGGACACACCATGCAGGAAAGGCTGTCAAAGGCGCCCATTCAACTAGCAAGAGATTTAGAACAGAGCATTTTATTCCTCATCTTGCTTTGAGATAACACTACACTGCAAGTAAGAGGAAGTCAAAGTGGTTTTCAACATTTTAACTGGCACAAAACTCTTATTTTAACTCAATTGCATTCCTTTAAAACACCAATTTCAGCACAGCACTCTGTAACAAATTTGTTCAGACTAGGATCCAAATCCATACCACAAATGCTTCCTATGACCAAAATAGTGTTAATCAAACATGTACAAATCCTAAAGAGAAAATGTAATGGCTTTAGGGGATCAATGCAACTAAAAAAACCCGTTTCATAAATGTGTTGCCCTCAATTTGCATTTGTATAACATTTCTGGCTCCAAAATCTCCAAAACGCAATACAATCCATCACTGGCCTAGCCATTATCAACCCACAACGTGTAATACGTGCTTTAATTTCATGCCACCCTGCATTGAAAAAGAAAAATCTTTGAAATATTGAATAATTAAAATATATGACTTGCCACTGAGGTCCAAATACGATATTTGTATCAAATCCTGCCAGTTTATTGCTTTAACAGCTGCTTGTGAACAGGGATAATGTTTTCAAAAAGGTTCTTTAAAGGCTTATATTATTCATCAGTTTTCTGAAACTATTAAGTTACACTCCCATTTCCCACCCCCATCACCAATTGCAGGTCTTTGTTAAACATTCTTTTAGCTTTTACCATGGCAAAGAAAAAAAGTGATGAATTGTGGGATGCCTCTTACTCTGAGGGAGAGGTTTTGAATAGAACAGCTGTCCAGAGGTCAGGCAAAAACGCATTCCCCCTCTGACAATAAGGGGCTTTTTGTGGGCAAGGAATAGGAATTCAGAAAAAGAATTTATGGAATTGGGTAGATACAATAAGAGGTTAAAGAGAGAACTTCAATCAAGAGGAAAGAGGGGAAAATAAGGTACTGCAAAAGAGAAGGGAGACATCACCAGCCACAATGGCAGGGAGCAAAATGCTTAAACATTTGTTCTATAAGAAAGAAAGAAAGAAATATAGATGTATATGGAGAGAGAGAGAGAGAGAGAGACAGAGAGAGACAGAGAGAGACAGAGAGAGACAGAGAGAGACAGAGAGAGACAGAGAGAGACAGAGAGAGACAGAGAGAGACAGAGAGAGACAGAGAGAGACAGAGAGAGACAGAGAGAGACAGAGAGAGACAGAGAGAGACAGAGAGAGACAGAGAGAGACAGAGAGAGACAGAGAGAGACAGAGAGAGACAGAGAGAGACAGAGAGAGACAGAGAGAGACAGAGAGAGACAGAGAGAGACAGAGAGAGACAGAGAGAGACAGAGAGAGACAGAGAGAGACAGAGAGAGACAGAGAGAGACAGAGAGAGACAGAGAGAGACAGAGAGAGACAGAGAGAGACAGAGAGAGACAGAGAGAGACAGAGAGAGACAGAGAGAGACAGAGAGAGACAGAGAGAGACAGAGAGAGACAGAGAGAGACAGAGAGAGACAGAGAGAGACAGAGAGAGACAGAGAGAGACAGAGAGAGACAGAGAGAGACAGAGAGAGACAGAGAGAGACAGAGAGAGACAGAGAGAGACAGAGAGAGACAGAGAGAGACAGAGAGAGACAGAGAGAGACAGAGAGAGACAGAGACAGAGAGAGACAGAGAGAGACAGAGAGAGAAGATTGCAGGAGAGGAAGAGTTGACAATAGCTGGCCCTGGGAATTCAGGCCTGCAACCATGGTGAGGGCTCTATTTCTCTCTCCCTTCTGCAGACTGAAACTCTCAGCAAAATGACACCCCCACAAAAATAGACCATGGGAGTGGGTAGATGAGGCACTCTGCAGGAAGGTGGGAAACAAGGCCTTGACTCTTCCTGCAGTGAAAGAGCAGCACTTGTTTTGAAATTACCTATTTCAGAGGAAAACTGAGGCCACAGCTCAGTTTATGTGGTTCAGATTTGAAGACATCTGCTGGGCACACTCCGAGTCCTATTGGCTGCATGACATTAAAACAAAGCTTTTGTCAAAACATATCACACCTCTTAGAGGCATCTTTCTTGCCTCAGAAAGAAGGAAAAAGAAGAAACAGTAGTTCTGAGACAGTGAACACCTGCATTCCCAAGCTATATAACAAGCAGGTCTCACACTTGCCAAAGGCGTTATTAAGAAATACCACCAAAAAGTCCTGTGTTGTAATGTTTTTGAGAGGGTATCCTTGTGTCAGGGTTATTTAATGCTTATCAGCATAAGACACAGGACAGTGCTGAAGTGGAAGTTACTTCACTTGTTAACCCATTGTGTTGCCCAAGAGCCTGGCAGCTGCTTACATGCCTTGGAGCAAGCACAGCATCCTGCTCAGAAGGACTGTGTGCCCCTAACAGCTACAAGGCAACTACCATAAACACACACACACACTTCCACACACCCACACCCATTTTCAGAAATTTATCGCAATATGATGTATCCCATCACATTCTATATGTTGTAATAGAAATTACAAAATGTTAATGCAGACGCAATTCTTACAGGCATAAGACTGCACCTTTGCATGACTTTAAAACATGATTAAAAATACAGTTTTCAGTTAGACTTCTTCATATTTCTCAGTCAAAACAGAAATGAAAGGAAGTGACCGGTATTGGAGCTCATGAACTTCCTTAAATCTGAGCTATGAGGTTGGCTAAGCACACAGTGCTCAAATGCCTGCATCTGGATTGGTTTTGTGATGGTGAAAGACTACTCACTGCTTTGGAGGCTACGTTTTTCCTCACACTGCATTAATAGTGGGACTAAGAATGCAGCAGTCCAGAGAGAAAGAGGATGCTATCCTACAAGAAAAGAAAACCAAATAAACCAACAAAAAAAGCACACTCAAGCTGGGGCCCTGATGCATTGAAGAGTTTTCACGCCACTGAATTCTGATGTTATTTAAGCATTTATTTTCCACACCTTGCTGAAACAAGGCTGCTACACAGTCCATCCAAAATACTGAGCAGCAGAAGTGAACCTTGTTAGCTCACGCAGAACTGGAACTTCAAGACTTGATGCATCAAGAGGGCTGTGAAATGAACCCCCGGCTGGTCTTGACAACCACTCCAGTGCTGCTGGCACCTACAGCAACGCTCTCCAATCCACTGGAACAGGCACCAGCCTGCGCAGCACAGAATTATTTTCACTGCACCTGCAGCGCACAGACAGGAGATAATTTACAGTAATTTGTCAGGATTAACCTTTTGATAAGGCATAATTTTTTCCTAGGTTTAAAGCACTTTATAGAGGTGCAAAGGTCCATTTATATTAAGCAAATGCTGCATCAGCAGTTTGACAGTAGCAAAAACTGTGATGCTGAGACTGGTTACGACTCTGTTGGCCTTAATCTCTATCGCAATAAAATGAAGCTTGGCATTTCAGCATGGCAAGATACGATTCATAACTAACCATCATTCTTCTTTAGCTTTGGAAATGTCAAACAGGATAATTAACAGGAGATACTCGTGGGTTCACACTTTCCAGACACACAGATTTATGTGGACTCTGTATCATCAAACACTGACAAGTTATTTGCAGCCACATGTTTTAAAACTGCCTTTGTAGTTTCCTCATATTCAGCACAGCCAAACAGAATGAGTCAGGTCTGAACAGTTCATGCTCTTGACCTTATCCAACCTAACAAATAAAACACAGTGTTGGTTCATTATCTTTTTATATGCCAAATCCAGCTATTTATAGAATTATAAATAAAAAATAAATTCTGTGGCCTGCTGTTCCCATATGAGTTTCATTCTTTCTCAAAAAACAGCCCCAAGGAGCCTACAGTGAATGTTACCCAGTTCTCAGCCGTTCACACCACCTACATTTATATTTATAGTGCTGTTCTTCACTCTACTGAGTAGGCAGGTATTTTTAGCCATGCCATGATGCGTGTTTAAAAATTGATTAAAATAAATACTCCTACAGCACTTCCATTTGAAGACTACACATCCTACACGCTCTTCTGCTGGACCAAACCACACATAATAAGGTGCCAAAATATTTTCTTGCAAGAGAGACACTTCCAAACATTATAGCAGCAGAAGCTCCCCTGATACTTTGCCAAGAGCCCAAAGCAACAACTAGTAACTATGACTTATAGTCATCTTCCTGGCTAATACAGAGAGGGAAACTCTTCCCATGCAGAAAGCACAGGCTCTGGGCACAGCTCTGCACTGCATTTTGAATCCACACTGAGCACAGGCCATACCCATATAACAGAGATGCAAGAAGCAGGATTGCTCAGTAGATTTTTGTGTGCTTCATTAAACCTAATGTGGGTCTCCCTTTTTCTCTGTGATAAAGGGCAAAATCTACCGAAGAACAGTTTGATACCTAAAAAGCAACTTGAAATTTTTGGGTTCACTTGCCATCAACAAATACTTTTATCATTTCATCACTGAAACATTTTAACAGTATCTAGACTCACACATAATAATATGACTGGTTACTAACAAAGTTAGGTTTCTAAGCCCTCAAATTTACTTATATGTCCATTCAAAACAATATTATTTTCAGTACTTTCTCTTTTGAATTACTACCATTTTCTTCTTTGGAGAGTACAGAATAGCTAAATGTACACCAACTATGAGAACCACATTTGCAATTAGTAGAGCATCAGAAATATAATTTCTAGACAGAGTACACATACATCTATCATCTATGACAAATGCCAGACATTTTACATCCCATACTCCAACTCAGTAAAACACTTTCTATTCAGAACAAAATCCAGACCTCAGTAGTGGCCTCACTAGGACTAAATGTAAGCACACATTTAAATATTTTGTTAAAAGTAGGTTCTTTATACTTATCTCAAGTTCATGGACAGGTCTACCAGCATGCACCAAGGCAACAGATTCTGAAATAAAGATGTATAGGTTCTCTTTTTGTTTGGAATCAGAAAAGGGGAGCGTGTGTGTGTGTGTGTCTGTCTGTGTGTGTGTGCGTGTGTGTGTTTGCTTGATTTTGTTTCACCTTTTGTGTTTTGAAGGAAAGAAAAAGAGAGCAAAGCATATAACAGAAAAAAAAAAAAGACTAGAGGTTTTGCTGGGAGAAATTAGTTTGAAATGCTCTGTTTAAAAAAAATTCTAGAAATTTTCTTATAAACTGTTGCCTTGTGCTTACTATTTCTGTTCTTGAACTATGGAAAATTAAAGAGCCATTCAAAAGAAAACATATCATTACTTGAAAATCATAGATAAAATGCTGCTAAGCAAAAAGAAAGCTTTTGATTGACAAAGTGGAACTGAAGGAAAAACACACCCAGAGAAAGCATTCATGCCACAGATGAAAACTTGGATGCCAGAGAGAAAGAAATTAGGTTTACATCTTCAAATATTTGTACAGATCCTTTACTCCTACCGTATTATTAATGCCACTAAGTTCACAAGCTTGCACAAGAAATTTCAAAATATGAATACAATTTTCATCCCTGGACCCACTGAAATAGGTCTCTAACTTCAAGGGGTAGATGATAAATGAAGCTGAAGACAATGGAATAAATAGTCCTTATCTATGGCCTAATGTCTTTTTTTTCCTAATACTAATAAAAATAAATAAAAAGGAAATACCCTTCACAGACTCTTACTTTCATCACATTATTTAAATGAAGAAACTTAAAAACAACAGTTTAAATCATCATTTGTGTCAATGTAAAAAAAAATAAATTCAAGCTTGCTTTTTACTTATGCTTAGTTATTCTCCTTAAGAAAAAAAAAACATTACTGTATTAGTAATCTTCAAGACCTTTTCATTTGAAATTAACTATTATCCTTACATTATCTCCAGCACTTTGCCATAAATTCTATTTATATTTAATCAATGTGATTGACTCTGTTGGTAACCATGCACAGCAATGTTTAGAATTAGTACATCTTCACCTACTACACCCGCTGCTGTCTTACACCAGAGGATGGAAAACAAGCTCTCCTGCCTTCTCTTCCAATTTGCTCTTAATTTTGAATGGAATAGCTACTCTACTGAACTAAATGGAAAGAAAATATTTCCTCTATATGAACAGGCTGGCTTTATCAAATGCTCACACCTCAGGCATAAATCCAGCAGCCTCCCACCATTCTGAGCTGATTTTTCTCTCCAAGTTCAACAGAAAATTTGAATTTTTTTTTTCTTACAGTAATTTCCTCAAGCCTAAATAAACTCATGCCTCACTCTCCAGTCAGTTTTAAGGTCTATGTTATTTCAAGAAAATATTAAACTATTATATGCTTTTTCAAAATAAAAATTTTTTCAGCAACTCAAGTCTTTCAGAAAGAGGCCTGCAAATAATAAATTTTGCTTTTATCTCTAAATAAAATGGTAATTATTGATTTTACAGCATTTATTTCCTTGTTCATAGAATCAACTGTTGTGATTTTATTAGTGCATCTGGGTATTTAAAAGAAACAGGAAGAAATGAAGCCCACCCAACCATTTTGTATGAAAATCACACAAACCTCGGAATCAACAATTCCTCATCCTATTTCTCTGCTTAACATTTATTCCTACCCTTACAACAATTTAGACATTTGCTTTTTAAACATGGAAATATTTTCCTAAAGTGGCAGCAATTGAAACAACACTGCCATTTCTCTGGTTTTGTACTGACAAACCAAAACTACTCAAATACAGAGCTAATGTAAGTAACAAAAACACAGAGTAGCTGTATTTACACGCTACACAAGGTGAAGCCAGAATAGGTAAGCCACTCCACCCATATCTCCATGACAGTGCAAACACATTTAATATCTTCACTTCACTCATAGCACCACAATCCTCCACTGCAACCATTTGCACTACAGACATTATATGAGCTGTAAGTGTCCTTATTTGTCTGCAGACGTGGTAAAGCCAGGCTCTCAGTTACTCCACCACAGAACAAACTCCAAAGGCCTGTGGCCAACAGGCTGGAACAAGGGAAGGTTTCATGTGCTCTCTGCAGGATTTGCATTGCAAGCTCTGCACAAATGAAAAACACCAGATCAACAAAATGAGAAGTACACTTGCTTTCCAGGTCCTACAGCTCATGTTTCAGCAAGGACACAGATGATGCGGAACTGGGATCTGCTCTTCTCCAGCCCGCACAGGCACAGGCCACAGCCCATCTTTAATCTCCCCCAGACGAGCCTCTCGCTAAGCTCCTCAAGTGCAGTGGGACACAGTGCAGCTGTCAAGGACAGCGCAGACACCATACAAAAAGCTGACAACTCCTCCCAGCCCCTCTCCCACCACGGAGCAGAGCAGAGCCTGGCACAGGCCAGCCTGGAGGGCAGCATCAGCTTTAAGGACTACTGTGGTCCCCAGGGGAACAGCCCTCAGGTCACCCCACAGCCACCCAGCAGCCTGGCACCTCCCCTCCTTCACTGGCACAGCCACCAGCGCCCACCTAAACTGCTTCACAAGCAGCTGGGAGATCCTCCAGTTGTACCAAGACTCAAATCATCACACCATACTTCTAAAAATAAAAAAGGCTCCTCCTTTTACAACAGAGCTGTAGGTGACAGCAAGACCACTGTGGCACGTGAAAAACATATGAAAGGAGAGATGTTTTTAAGAAAAGAATTAATTCCTCCTTCAAATGCCAAGCTAAAACATTTTGTCACCTTCTAGAGAGGAATTTTTTGCATTGCACAAGAACACAGTATAAATTGCATTCATAAGCTGTTTCTTAGTTTGAGCTAGGTAAGTTTGTTAGATAACACTTGGACCAGAAGTCTGACATATCTTCTAAACAGCTCTAATGACCTCTATTTAAAATTACCTAATTTTTAGCTCAAGTAAATTAATACATTTCTAAATTCTCCAGAAATACATTTTTTTTGCCTGAGTAATAAACCAGAGGATCTATTTTATCCTTCATACATAGCAAAGAAAGATCTCGGTTTTAAGTGCCAGATCCAGCTGTCAAGATGTAAACTTAATTACACCATGTCACAATTTCTAATCTCAGACACATGTCAACATGTAAAGGTTCCACCTAGATACAGACTAATGCTGGAAACAGAGGATAGATTTCATTTCAATTTAAATAGGTTTGCTTGCAAAGTACATTGTTCTTCTTAGACAAGGGAAAGGAATGACAAGTAGAAATACCCTGGTAGATTATTTAAGTATTGACTGTTAAATTAAGAAATAAAGCATTGTGTGAATACAAAAAAAAGAGAGTTAGTGATGAAAGTATGATCACTTACTGAGATAGTACATTGATGCATGTGTTAAACACACCAGTCACACAGTATGGTACAACTATCAAAAACAAACTTCTGATTTAGACTCCTTTAAAAGTGCACAGTTTTTTGATTCTTTTAAAATGTTCACACAAAGGTTCACTGGGTATTTTTAACTGGATGGAGAAATTAATTATAATTCTCTCAAAAAATACATTTTTTTAAAAAACTGTTCGACTATATCTGTAGTTCTTCATTGAAGAGAAATTAGAAAAAAAAAAGTTATTCTTTCAACTGATCTGTTTCTTAGGAAGCACCACCTTTCAAAATGCAGTCTTGATATCTTTGGATTCAAAAAGACTGTTATCAACAGATTATCCTTTATTCAACACAAGAGATATCATTCTTTAATATTCACTGAACAAGAAAAGAGCTCTTAATAAATCTGATGCCTATGCAATATTCAAGAACCATTTGATACCACGGACAAGACATGATTCATCAGACATGCTTGGTTCTACCTGCATTTCAGCACGCTCAGCAGGTATTGTTTGAACAGGCAGATCTCTGGATTATTCCCATTTTATCCTTTCAGCATTGCTCCAGTGATCCAGCACACAGCTATCAAGTGCTGACAACTTCTCAGAAGCCCTGTCCTTCCCAGGCTCGCCCTGAACGGGAGAGGGCAGCTTGCAACAAAGCCATCCATCACTCTTCCCTAACAAGAATTTTGAAAGCAGCCACTTCTCTCAGGCAGGCCCCCCAGCACAGCCTAGAGAATGCCATTTGCACTTGGAGCCAAGTACTATGGGAAAAGGGCCACATGCTTGGGACTTGCGCTTCCATTTTGGAATCATCAGAGGGGGAGAAATAAAAAAGAAAGAAAAAAAAAAGAGGTAGCACAATAAACAGGTAACTAAATATCTGTGCAAACGATTCCTGGAACTCAACACATTTATTTACAAATGAGCACAGTTTTGCAGCTCACACTGAGTAAACTGGGCTCATGGAATGTACAAAGCAGGTGCGCCACGGGTTGATGTCTGTGTGGGTATCGCAAACTCATTCACTCAAAATAAAGGCTGCTCTACAGAGCACAAAGGGCTTGCCATTCAAAAACCTGCTTGACAGACAGTAAATATCAGGCATGCTAATCTCAACACTGCAAAACATAACTATTCTGAGAAGTTCATGCCAAAGTCAGTAGAGCTCCCTGTAAATTCACACCACTCAGCCATCATCACTGACAGACAACTTCTAGCACTTATAACCAGAAAACCAATGTTTGGGTGTGAAGTGCAATGTGCAATAAACAGACCCCTGCATCTCCTACAGGAAATCACCATCACTGGTACTGCACACCAGAAATCCACCAGCACTCTCTTTTTCTTTACTAATTTGTTATAGCTATTCCCCCAGGCCTCCACAGGCAAAATAACTGGATCAAGTGATTGCTCTTTCTTTCCTGCTGTGTAGGTTTTGGAGAGATGATGCCTATTTTTCTAAACTGACACACACAATCAACAAGAGAGTCTTAAAAGATCCCCTGTGTTGCATCTCAGAAACCACAGTTTCCATTTATAGCCAAGCAAAGTATAATTTTCATAATGCAGTGGAAACACCCAAGAACAGGATTTCAGTTTTGCCTTACACTTCTCTTTACACATCCACAAGCCCCTGGTGACTGACACCAGTTTCTAACAGTGGAGAGTTTCTTCTGCCACTTCTTGAAGAGAGTGCCAGCAGATGATGGCTCATGCCCTTTTGATGCTGTTCAATAATTTCACATGGCTAATACAAGATCAATCTGATCCCACGTTCTTTTTTAAAGATATTTCTTAATTTTTACATAGATGCACCAACCTGTTAGACATGGCTACTGAAGTCTAAACATTATAAATTTAAATCCACAGTGCCTGAAACTCAAGTTCACTGAACTTACAAGACAATTTGCACACATTATAATGAGCTGTACCATCTCTACAGGGGAAAAACACTTCTAGCAACAGCAATTTAACTAACTCATGCTTGATTTGCTCACAGGGCTGTTTTTCCCTATATAACTGAGGGAGGTTCTTTGGCAAGGTTTGTGTTTTAATTCTGGGTTACGCAAGGAGAACTAATGCCTTCTTTAGCCATACCATTCCTCTGAAACCAGTTCAGAAGAGCTATGATCTTCCCGTTAACTTTTTGATCCTAAGTGACTTTCACACATCTTCTTCAAAAAGTTTAACATCTCAACCAAAATTCAAATGTATTTAGTCAAAATACTGCCTAGAATGGAGATAGTTAAACTGATAATAAAGGATAGAGGACATTGTCTGGCTGTCTGCTTTATCCCCTTCTGAAGCAGCTCAAGTGGTTGAAGTCCACATATAATCAAACCAAAAGCGCAATTTTTTAGTTTTCCTTTTAAACATAGTAGAACACACAGTTCGACTGACTTGTACTTTTTTTTTTTTTTCAGGAATCAGGAGAAAACACATCTACAACAATCAGATATCACCTGGGTCTGTATGCAATTTACAAACCACATAGTGAAAGCTAACACAAAAAATACTTCCAGTATCTGTAATATGCATGGAAATGCTCCCTGTTCTTAATGGCTGCCCTCTCAGCTGCTACATCACAATTCCCATTAATCCCTGAACTCTCCCCTGTCTGTCGAGTCCGTATCCAGGCATGATGACAGCAGCCTCCATCTTAGTATGCTGTAGCTATACATCTTGCTCAGCTAACAAAGAAATAAGGTATTTTCATTCACTTTGGCATAGTTTTAAGCAGCACCACTAGCTCTTTCCAAATGCAGTTGAAGCATCTAGTTGCTTTCCTTCTCCATCTTCAGGATGCTTTATCTATTTGAAAAATTTAAGTGGATTTCACCAGGAGAGTTATTTTACTTTTTTTTTTTCTGTGAAACTCTCAGGAGCCAAAAATGTATGGCTGTCAAAGAAATAACCTTTTTTAAAATAAAAATTTAGCAGAAAACATGCAAAAAAACACACATCATTTTCTGCTACAAATACTTGTCAAAATAGTAATGACTCAACAATCAGATGATTTGTTTAAAATCCTCCGTTCCACCAATGTCTCTAAGTAGTAAACAATATTCCTTTTTATTTAATTATACTAGATAGAAAAATAAAAAACAGTTTCTGTATGTTTAGGCAACGATGAGGACATACTACCTCTACTCTGCAGATTCTTGTACTTGCTATGTGACTCCCAGAGGAACGGGCCTTTCCAGCTCCTCTTTGGTCTGCACTGTCAGCTGAGACAGCTCTGGAAGGGCAATGGCTTTTCAGCTTTATTCTGATGAGTGTTTCTTTAATCTCTGAAAAATGTTATCAGCATCTTTGGTGACTACAGCACTGAAATTATAGGTGAAATTGAATAAAAGACAACAAAACACAAATGTGGAGCAAGAGGGTGACATGGCACACCTAGTATTCCCTTTACATAGATAGCCATGAGTCCTACCAGTAAGGAACAAAGTTTTGTGGCAATAACAGATTGTTTTAATAAATAGCTTAGTTCTTTGTAGCAGTCCAAAAGGAAACATATAATATTATTAATTATCATTATTATGGAATGCATATGGAATATGACAACAACAAAAACATTAAAGCTATATCCCTACATAAAGCTCGTTTCTTCTCCCGCAAGATCTTTGCTGGCAGGGGAAGGCAAGCAAAAAACAATTACCTTTACTATTACAACAGCAGAGAGGCATTGGAAGAACCGGCTCATAGCAGGTTCAAATCAAACAAAATTAGATTTCTTCACATGAAGTCCATTGTGGAATTCAGCACCACTGGATGCAGTGAATACTACAAGTTCTGATAGGTTCCAAAAGTGATGGGAATAAAAATCCTCAAATGACTAATAACTACAAAGACACTTTCACTCAGGCAAGCTCAAGACTCACAAGCCATAAATCACTGGAAACCGAGCAATTACATAGTCAAATGTTTTTGTGCATACTCTTGCACTTGAATGTACCTCAAGAAAAGTTCTAATGCATTTGTTGTAGCTTTTTCCATCCAAGGGACAAAATTCTGACTAAGTATCATTATTCTTGACTCTGCCTTCTTCTCCCTCCTTACCAATACTGTAAAATCTTTCCCTTTTTTAGGCAGGCAAGAGATCATTTTCATAATCACACCTTCAGATTAACTGTAGCTACAAATAACAAGGCAAAAATTATACTGAAGTAGACAGTGCAATGCCAAGCCAATGCAGATGCTCACTGAAACTCCCACACACAAAGGACAGGGAAAGGTAGTAAGAAATTGATAGCTTGCTTCTCCCAGTAACTAAATCTGTGGATTTCATTCCCAGCAAACAAGAGACCTTCAAAGATTCCAGTTCCATAAGTGATATTACAAAAGGAAAGGAATGGAGGGGGAAGGGGACGAGAGGAACACACACAAAAAAAATTTATCCAAAACATAAAAATAATAATAATTAAAAAAAAGCAAGCAAAACCACACATACTAACTAAACAATAAAAGCCAAAACAACAAAACATAGCCTACACAAGCATACACAACATTCAGAAATCCTGAGCATAGAGCACACAAGTTAAAACTTGCCAAAGTACCCAAACTGAAACCAAAAATCCTGGTATAATGATTAAACAGCTTCCACATAAAAATGATACACAGTCCTCCCTTGTGTATTACCTCTTAGAGCAAAATTACCAGAACTGATGGGGAAAAAAATCAAATTCCCAGCACATAGGCAAAAAAGAAAAATCTCAGAGAGGGATGTAAAACTCTCAGCTCAGATATTCTACAGAGACAGACCCCCAAATGATATTCCCAATCCAATTGATACAACTAGTGCAGAGGGAAGGAGGATCCTTCCTGGGACTTCAGTGCCCTGTGTTTCAGAAGCAACACTCAGTCCAGAGGAAGAAAGGATCCAACTATAGAAGCAATACAGGAAAGCCCTAAGCAATGCTGAAAGCAAAGAAAATGTTTTTACCCCTCCTACAATGCATCCAGGGAAAGGATGCCTGTTTCTCACATCCATGAAGAAACAGCTACATCCATTGGAATCCAGCCCGGGATAGGTGCCATCAACTGAGCATGTTTCAAATGAATCACAACTTTATCACAAGGATCATGATCCCATGGAGCGATGAGTCCACCTTTAACCACATGGCCTTCCTGTACTGTGGTAATACTTGACTCCTTCAGTGTGCAGCCTGAGGCCCATCACTGAGGGACTCCAAGCCAAAGCTTCCCCCACCACCATTCACTTTTCAAGCTGAAAAAGTTTGCACTCTAAAATATTAAAATACATTGTGTTAGATTTATTGCATCCAGACCTGGACCAGATAACCTCAAGCAACTAATCAAGCAACCTGCAGTATCACAGCACTCATCAGAGGTATTGCCAGATGCTGAGAAGAGCTTATGATGGGGCTACCTGGGATTATCCCATCAGAGTTCTTAGGAAAATGAGATACACTGACCAACTCTCAATTGGATTAAACTACTGTGGAGGGGTCTGTTTTTCAAACTGCATTCCAAAAAAAAAAACAAAACCAAAAACAAAATCTCCCTATACTTCTCAAAACGAAGAACAGAACACGAACATCTGCTCCCTCTGCCTCTCTTCAACATAATCAGAGGCATGGTCTGAAAGATCCTAAAAAATACTAAAATAGGTCCCACAGAAGAACTGTTTTATGTGGATGATACCCTTGGTCCTACTCTCCAGCCCTCAAAGGTCAATATGAAAATTTTAAGAATTCTTTGAAAACCTTGGGCACTCATCCAGATGGGTGAATTTACTGGAACAAATCCCAGGCATTAAGATTAATTGAGTGCTCATAAATCAGGACTTGCTTACTCACTGTAATTTCTAATGACAGTTACAGATATTAAAACAACTAGGAATTATAATCCCCAGAGATTACAGGCAATAGTTAAACTTGGACCAAATCGCCCACAAATCACTAATGACTTTGGGAAGTGAAAAGAGCATAGACACTGCCTAAACCTTTGGACAAAATCAAGAAAACTGCACCTACCACACAAATAAGCAGTTACACTCTGGAGAACCCCACGCCTAATATTCCATTATTATTTTTGGAATGTCAGGTTTTCTGTTTAACTTTTAAATGGGAAATGGGTACACAATTACTTAAATGGAGAGAAGAAAGGTTTAGTAAAGCAGCAACACACTACTTCTGTAGTAAATTAGCATAAGCTAATTGTGGACAAAATCCAGCGAGCAAGAAGTATATTTTCCTACCTTCTACACAGAAACCTCTGCACGGGATTCTTTACCAAAAGAATCCAAATCCTACCTCATACACAGAGAAAGTTAGCTAAGTACCTGATGTCACAGTGCCTGAAACGATTCCATATCTCCTAGAAGATGCTCCTGTATGGTAAAATCCAGGTGCAAATGAGCAGAAACAGAGCCAGAGACAGTATGATAAGAGAAAACCAGCTGGAAGGCAACACACCTAAGACATACAGTTGAGAAACCAAAAATACAGAACCATTTGTTCTCCTCATATACAAAAACAACTTACCTGACTACAATACTGACATCTCTCCAATATATTTACTACATATATTCAATATAAACCAAAACAATCCCATTTTTTCTCAACAAAACAACTCAAAAATCTAGAGAATACGATGATTTCCTGAGCTAAGCAGATACTTCATAATGAGAACTTCTCATAACCCTTCAGAAAAGCAGCACAAGTCTAATGAAGCAAGAATGGAAAAAGAAAACTGCCAAAATATTCAACAGCTAGAGCCAAATGAGCAATAATGAAAAACTAAGGGAACTCCATATTCGGCCTCCAGCTGCCTTTCTACCAAGAACATCCTACTAATTATTTTTAGTGTGCTGAGAGGTGCCAAAGACTTTTTAGAACATCTAAGCACTCCCCAACGATCAGAGGCAAAAGAAAACAAGAGCACATATATTGCTACAAGTTTTTGGGATTACATGAAAATCAAAGTTAATGAGATCCTTGTAGCTGAACTCGTTCTTTAAGGAAGTAACCTATACCATTGGATTTCCAGTTAGCAAACAGCCACTAATTACATTAGAAGAATGGTTGTCAGAAGCAAGCTTTAGGACATGAGATTTTGCTACACTGGAAATTAAATTCTCATTTTCTCCTACATTCTGCTCTCTTATCTCTATTCCCATCAAATAAAGTAAAAAATATGACAAGAGGTTTTATAGTGCACTAGAAAATCTATGTGCAAATGCAAGAAACCTAGACAATTGATAGAAATCCCCAGAAACGTAAGTGCCAATGAAACAATTTTCCAAACGTAGGGAACCCTAGAGAAAATGTAAATAAAGTATGAAAGGTAAACATAAAAACTTCTTTTAAGTTCCCCTGCCCCACTCCCTATCCTGCAATGCATACACACATAAACATATACACTTTTGCTTGGGTTTCCACTTTCTTTTAGTGGCTTGATATATGCTCTAAAATCAATACATAGGAAATAATGTTTAATGTAACCCAGGTTTTTCTAAAAATTCATCTTCTCTTAATTGTAATGTATAGAATTATTGTATGTGTCCTATATATTGGCACTTAAATTCTGAGATTTGAAGCATGCAATAAACATAAAACAAAAGTAAACCTCCAACTCCTTTGATGTAAGACATTCAACCAGAGCAAGCCAATCACCTGGTGAAGTTTAAGGGTAAGCAAACAAAAGGCATTACACATTACAAAAAAAGCACTTTTTTTCTTATTTAACACACCTATATTCTTCCATGTTATGCGACATAATCTGTAATACACAGTCTGAGAATTCAGAAACATAAGAATCAAAACTATTTCATTATAGAGGAACATCACTGATCCTCCCACTTTCAAGATGATTCAAGTGTGACATTAAACTAGCCAACAGAAGTTGCACTAAATTGCTTCAAAACCAGCAAAGATACCTTTCAGCCTGATACATCTTGCTGACCTGGACCTGGCAGACAGCAGTAATTTAGGGAAGTGCAGGTGTTCATTTGCACATCTTGGGTCTATTTTACAGCCCTCAAAACACGTGACACTTCCTATTCTACCACAGAGATGCTGCTCTGACAGCAGGCTGGTGAATCTGAGACGCAGCATTATCCAAAGTGATAGTTATAACCATCTCTAGTGTAGTTTTTGCTACACCAGCATGATGACAGACTTCCACAGAGGCACAATCAAGCCATGGCCTCCATCCACACAAGTTGGCCAAATAAATAAAAAGATACTTTAATTTTCCACTAATTAATATTTTAAGACAAGAAGTAGATGATATCAAGGGTTATTGTATTCCTGCTCCAGTTTTAATGTACCTTAGTGCATATTTCCGAAGATGTACACAATTAAAAAAAGAAAATCCACATATTAAATACAATCCATATTCACAGGAATTTGCATATGGATTTCTAGTTAAAGTTATTATTAATAAGCACAGTAAGATTACCAGCATGTGCATTACTACTCTGCATGCATTAAAGATGCATCTTTGTCTGCCTTTTTCTTCTGCTTATCTACCCTGTTTAGAATGTTAAACTTCCGTGCTATGTAAATGAAAATATTTAATTATGCAAAGCAAAGTGGAAAGGTTTACATTATTATAATTGAGTTAAATTCTTTCTGCTTTAAGCTCAAATACTGAGAACATAGCTGAGCATCTGTTAAGAATTTCAAAGTCTTAAACTGCTGCTTTATAAATTTTAAGAGCTACATGTGAACAATTTGAAGCCTTTTGATGTTAATAAAATTACTGTAATATATTCAGTTTTCATGGTTAAAATTAAAGGAAGTCTGAAAGCTTAATGCAAATCCAAGGTGAGAAGCAAATTCAGAAAGAAGTTGCTTGCTTGCTACAATTTTTCAAGTCTCATGGTAACCAGAATTTATAATTGCAAACAAATGAATGAACAAATGGCTACGGAAGCTAAAATAGAACTGTCGCAGGAAAACATCACCTTAAAAGCAACCTGTTCATAAAAAATGGTCTCCTTTAGCTAGAGAAAACCTAACGTTCACAGTTGCATATACAACAGTGATGATCTCATGAAAAGGTCAGGTGACATGCTGAAGACTGTAGTCACTTCAAAGAGACAGCTCGTCCTATGTCTTTGCCTAACTATGCTGAGACACTCAGCAAACACACCAGCATTATGACCTGTAAAGCAGGGTGTCAAAGAACAGTATCTTTTTATTAACAAAATTTCACTGAACCCTCACACTCACACCAGATTGGCCTTCTACTGGGCTACAGAAGTATAAGTAGTCCAAAGGAGCCCAAATGTGCATCATTTGAAAGGAGGCAAAAGACAAACATTCCTGTTCTTCTGCCAGCTCCACCTGCTGCAAAGCTGCCATTTCTCAAATCTGAAACACTGAATTTAGCAGGATACTTAAAAATATTAAAGAGATAACCTAGTTTATTTCGATGTTCAGACTGTGAGATGCTAGAACATGCTGGCTGTTTACTTTTAAAAATAGCGGTAACCCTCTTTGCCCTGATCGACCTCACCACGTTTACTTGGCCACAAAGCTACAGCAGTCTGCTGCATAGGGAAACAAATACAGTTTCACTAATTTGGAGCTGCCCTGCAAAGTTTCAGACATTCCCTGCTGCCTAGTGGAGTGACTGGCCTTGCTCTTGTGCCATGTAAGTCCTTAGAACCTCTAGCAATGGGAGAAGGTTTAAACTTTTTACATTAATATTTTGGATGCGAAGCTCTTGACCATTCCTGCCTGTGTTGTTCAAGTGAAACTCCACCAACCTTCAAGATCCAACCTTCTCCTTAGCCAGAGGAAGCAACAGCATCTTCAAACACTCAATTGCTCATTGTCATTCAGATGCTGAAGGTTTAAACAAACAAATAAATGTGGGCAGCAGCTTTTAGCTAGAGGTTTGATTAGACTAATTTGATCAAGTTTTGCCTATCTCATACCCTGGAATACCTGTACCAGCTGAACAGGATGACAGGACTTAGTGCGGGATCACTGCTGTGTTGGCAGCACCACAGCATCACCTTCTCCAAGAGGCTGAGGGATTATTTTGAAATAAAGGATTATGGAGTCACACTATCCACTCCACAATCACAACTGAAATTTGCTTTCCACTACAGGCCCAGTTCTAATGCTTCTCTCAGGGCAGAAATGGATGAAACTACTTAGCTAATTACAAGCATGCACACTTAGCTGTATTGCTAGTATCTAATTATTTGGGCTCTAAATATAAGCAGATTTGAGCTTTTCTTACCACTGTTTATGTATGCTTTCTTTGGGTAACAACACTGGACAGCTGCAGGGTTTTTAAGACTAAACTGGTATAACAGGACCCGGGCCGCAACCCCAGCCCAAGCCAGCATTTCTGATGGGTTTCTCACTTGGCACAGGCTACTCTTTATACTGACTGCATAATTTGAAGGCTCTGCCTCACTTGCTTATCCCCCACACAGCCTCCCAAGGAAAAATCTCACACCACCAAAGGCATTAAAATGCATTAAGCTGGATAACTGCAAAATGTCATGAGCCCTTACTGACTCCACGGTTTAAGTGTGGGTTTTAATAGAGGTAATATTTCTTCATTGCTAGCCAGTGCAAGATTTGTTACCTACACAATGACTCAACTATGACATCTTTTATGAGTGATATGTTAAACTAATTAACATTAACCTAGCAGAAGAATCAAGCATAAATTAGAAATCATTTCAGTTAAAGATACAGAGAGCTTCTATACTGATAATTTTCCCCAAATGAAAGATGCTGTCCCTTGAAGTATGAGATTTCCTTTTAAAATTAACTGGTTCAGAATTATTATGCTGCTTTATTTTTAAATTTGTACTTATTTCAGTATAAAATAATAAGGCATGTGCAGCTAGCATAGCAATTCTAAATCCAAGAACTGAAGAGCCAAGACAGAACAAGAACCTTACAAAACCCTAAGAGACATAATTACTCTATTATGCTTCATGAATTCAGCCAATAATGCCTATAGATTTTGCCAACTCTGCTACAAAGCAAGTATGGCTCTACACCCAAATGCAGACATCAACCCTTTATGGCAATATCCTTTAGAGTTCATATCTCTCATATTTTAATACCTATTTCTACAATACGTAAATTAGGCAAAAAATTCACCAAAAATATATGTTGCTCAACAGATATCAATATCCTTCCAGTAAGTGCACCCTGGTTCTCTTTACAGACACACTAAGTGGCTGTAACTCCCTCAGAAGCTAACTACTATCAAGCATCTCTCTGGCAAGTGGCTATTCATTCAACCCCCTCCTCCTCACAGAGATTCTCCTTTTGTTTTTCATGGAAGAAATTGATTTTACCTAAACAGAGCTAGAGATACCTTGTCTGACTTACTGTGTTTTGCAGTGATGGCAGTATATGATCCATAACAAGTTTTTGCCAAGAAGTTAATCCAGGCACTGACCTGAAATAACCAGGTCTTCTTCATATACCTCTCTTCAGCCTGAGAGCGTTTAGAAAAAAAATTCAGAATAAAGTACCCTGCTCCTCTAACACGAATCGTGGACAGAAACCACTGCACAGGGCAGAAAACCGCACAAGAGTATGTTAGATGCAGAATGGCTCCTGGCAGTTCCTGGGGTGCTTGCACAGCACTGTTCACACTAAGCAACCAGAAGTCTAAAATATACACTGCTTTAATCTGGCAACCATCGCTCGGTTACATCATTTCTGATACAGCAGGGCAACAAACCAGAGAGCTCCCCTCCACTTTGTTTTCAGAAACAATCTACCAGACTACTACTACTACTGTGTGTGCAAATCCTTATTTTTAGTAATGACATTTTTCAACATCTACAACATGCTCTACAACAACAAAGTCATCGGATAGCCCAACTACACTTCACAAGACTGCACCAACAGTGTAAGAAAATGCTCAAGATGTATAACCCTGAGCAAAAATCTCAACTAAAGAATGAATTCTTATTCTGCCTCTTTACTGTCTTATTCTCTCTGATCTGTCATATCTTAACTTACTGCCTTTTGCAACAGAGTTCAGGGGAAAAAACCTATTTCAACTGCAACACGCAATCCAAGGTCAAAGCAGCAGATTGATTTCTCTGCATCTGCAAATGCAGAGAAATCAATCTGGGAATGGTTCTGGTCTTCCTTCACAAACAGCCTTTCACTTGTCTCAAACAGAGATTCCCTAATACATCTACCCGGCATGAAATCCACAAGAAGCATTCCATACACAGTTTTGATAGCACTCAAAACAATTACTACTGACAATGTCAAAAAGAAAAAAAAGAAAATTAAAAATAGTCACCTCTAGCCATTTCAATATTACACCACACATAATTTAAAGCAATGAATTCCACAAAAACCAACATATATTGTGGGTACATAAACTCATATACACTATGCATACATCGAAAATTAAGCTGTATTGATTACCAGTTGAAGAAACTAATTTTTTTAAGTGCTTGTCAAAGGTACATTTCAGCTATGCCTTGTTGCTCTTTTGTGGTGCCTTTTGGAAGGGTGAAGGGGAGGAGTCAGCAGTATGCCTGAGGCTGAAAGTGTTTTAGAAATGATTACAGTGAATTCCTTCTACTGACACTTTTCCATTATGCGTTTTTCAACTCATCAGAATATGAGTTAAGACCACCAACAAAAGACAACAAGAAGCAAGGTCTGGGAAAGAACAAGATACTGCTCCAAATAGAGAGGAAAAAATCACTTGTCTCCTTCATGAAGCTGCCTCAGGCATACCTTTGGTTTTGGATTCCATGATACTCACTTATATATGTTTATATCTAAAACATAAACATGCAATGTATGTGTATACACACACAGGTGCTCTGGTGTCTGACTTGCTTTTCCAAAAACTCCAGCCATCAGTATCACCACCGAAGTCAACAGCAACTATTATTTGGCTCTATGAAAAACTGACCTGGATGACTGGATTTAGACACAACAGCTCAAATTGGTGGCTAAACAGGAAAAAAAATGTGCTCTGGGCAACCCAAACTGGCTGACTAAAATATTTCAGGTATTAATTTTGAGCTACTACACACAACAATGAACATAATGGAAGTGCTAATTATGAGTTTTATTAAATAAGGCATTTAAAACAAACTAGTATCAAATTAATCTTCCATCTAGATGCATTGTGTGATCCAAGACCAATCTCAGTGGACACAAAGCAAATTGTTCATTTGTTTCTTTGGGTGGAGGGAGCAACTTCTCTTACTGCTGCCCTTAAAATTTCCTTTTCAGTCCTATTACTAGGTGAACTGCTGTCAGGAACACACACCAGGCTATAGACCCCCTCCTGCACTGCCCAAGCATTGCAATTCCTGCAGGGGATACATATCAAATCCTGCCATGATCTCAGACACAGATTTCCTTGCAAAAGGAAAGCTGTAAAGCCACATAATGCATAGATTTAAGGCTATAAAAATAATGTATACAAATTCTGAAGTTGAGAGGCAACTGTGTGATAAAGAACAAGCTTTTGGGTTTAGAATTGCTTTTTTTAATTCCTTCTTTTTCAAGTGTAATTTTAATTAAAAAAAAATTTAAAGAAAAGCTAGGCACCGAAATCATGAAGTCGTGAACCTGAACCACCCTTCTTTCCAGTGTATGATTTTCAGTGAGGAGCCATGCCTACACATGATCCACAAGTCCAGTCCAGGAGCTGGAATGAATAAAGCTATTGGCTATACAGGATCATAAAACTTTGAATACAGCAAAATTAAGCCCCAGAGACAGATGATGAAAGGTGTGCTATCTTATCTATCTTTTTAACAAAAAGGCAAAGCCTCTTTTGTAAGGGCAAGAGAGCATCTCTTTCAGCACCTGAAGCCCAAAGCCTTGAAACAACAGCCTCTCTACAAAGCTCAACTGAGTTCATGTTCACACACTCCCCCACAAAAGCCCAAGGAAAAGCCCCTTGAGCTACCACCAGCTCAGCTCCAGCACCAGCAGAGCTGAAACCACATCATACCCAAGCCCAGCAGAGAAACAAAAACTGACAGGTGAAGTACAGTTGCACAATTACATAAAGTAGCTTACAGGCCTAATTTAATACCCTGCATGGCACCACACCAGCCTGCACCAAAAGCACCTTAAAATCACCTCTCTGCATAATCTAGGGTACCTTCTTATGTACTCTGGAGCCACCATAAATTTCATTCTTTTTGGAGGACATGCACAGATCAACACTGGTACCAACCAAAAACACATTTTCAAATTCCATAATATAACTAAGTGAGCAGCCACACAAAGTTTCACCTCTGAGATAATCTGAAAATAACATGTGCATCTCTTGAACCACTTACCTAAATTAATTTTTGACTTGGACAGTGTTGCAAAGAGAAACAGATAGTAAGTTTTATCCTCAATTGAAGAATGTACTTATTTGGGAAGTAATTTAATGAAAAATGTGCAAAGTTAAAGTAAACTTTGTTTCCTTTCACAGCATTAAGCAACACAATTTTATCATACACCAAAAGGAAGTCAATATTACTGATGCCTGAGATATTTATAACTTATGCCACAGTCATCTAAAGATTTCACTCCATTTTCCTATTAGAAATGCTCTGATGGCACAGGCCTCCTGACACATGAATTATGACAAACAGCTTCTCATCCATTCCCACAAAATCCACATCTCTTTTCTCTATTCCATCCATCACTAGTGACTAGCTCTTGTTTCCAAAATGTCTCACCACTTCCTTTCCTCACCAATCATTGCCAGCTCACAACCAAGCCAGACTCCATCCTTATCAGCCCAGAATACACACTCCCACTGCCCACTTATTAATTTTAACAGCAATCACATGCCTCTCTCCTTCCATGCCCACACATCTCCCACGCCTGCGAGAAATTCCATGAAAACATTCATAGCTCTACTTCAGCGCTCTCTCTTATCTCTGACAGGGAATTAATGCTGGCATTCAGAGCAACACCACACTCATCACCCCATGTGGGACTTTAAGCTTCAAAAACAAATTAAAATAAATAAATTAATTAAAACCCAAACCAAAAACACAGAAAAGCAACAGAAAAATTTATACTGGAACCTTAGGATATATCAAAATGCAGTTTATTTCACAGAATTGCAACATTGTTCTTAAATAGAGGAACTGTAGCTTTAGTTTACAAGTTTAAAGAAATGAAATCGTTCTTCTATTTTTAGCAGTAGCAGACACATCTAGACTGGGTAGGAGCTTTTTCTCTTCCTTGTACAGAGTCAAACACAATTTTTTCTCACTAATCTACAATATTCATGGATTTAAATACAGAATCCACACCTGTAGTAGTCTCATAACCTTCCAGGGGAAGTACTGTCCCTGTCCTCAAAGGCTAGAACTAATTTTGTGTTAAAATATTCTAAGCTCCCTAACTTATCCATTTCTCCCTACCAAACCCAAACACATCTATGCATTTCAATCAAGGAAAGATTAAGATATCAAGCACAATATGACCGTACCTCAGGCTTCACAAGTAGTTTGTGATAAATTTCATGTTACAACAATGCAAGGGGAAAAAAAATAGAATCCATTAGTGAGTTGGAAAGCTTCTGATGCATAAAATAAATCCAATCAAGAAACAGAAAACTATTCCAGACACCATATGCCTCTGTCCTGACATAACTGAGAGCACTTTACAGAAAAAGTAGGTCATATGTTGGAAGCTTTGTTTTCATACAATTATTTCTCAATCATAACTGTATATGGATACAGGATGCAAACACTGTAATACGAGGGGGGAGAGGATTGTGGTTTGTGTCAACTTACACCCAGATTTCAAGTGGAAGCTCTCTCTTTCCAGCCTTGGTTGACTTTCCTGTACCACTCATAAAAATTTGCTCTGACAAGAAAAGAAACAAAGCTGTACTCCAATGGTTATATTGCTTCTGTAAGAATACTGTACCCCAAGTTGAATAATAAGGTGACAAACCAGTGAAAGGAGAAAAATACAAAAAAGAAAACATCATATTTGCAATTATGATTTCTACTATAGTAAGCTATATGACTTCACACATGAAATTCAACCAGTCTTGAGCAAAATAAGGAAAAAAAAAAAAAACCAGACACAATTATCAGTAGCACTTTCTATGGAATCAAAGATACCAAGACAACTCCATTCTAGTAACATGCCTGACCTACAGCTTCCACCTTGCTTTCTCAGTGAAGATGGTGAAGTGACTATTTACCAAGCCAGCCTCCTCGTAGTTGCCCGATACTCTTTGGACTGATTGGGAGCCCTTTCAGGGACTAACAATCCTATGTCCAAAAGCTTTCTCCCAAAATTTTACTCAAGAATCAAACTGTGCTTCTAAATCCTGAGGAGGACACTCTGGGGAAGCCTCCAGAGAAGAAGGCTTCTTTGTCCTTCAGTGCCAGGAGTGCAGCCTCCCACGGGAGGGATGAAAGACAGCAGGCCCTCAGGAAAGCATCCCTATCTCCATTTTGTATCGGGAACTCCCCAGGTGAGGCACACATGGGTCTACAGAAATTTCTACCTCACTCGGGAATTCTGGAGTTCATGCATCCAGAAAAACATTTCAACCAAAGGGAAGGAATAGTCAAAGATTTTCCTTTCTACCTTCCTGGATGTTAATGGATAGGAAGTTACTCCACATACTATCTCCTCTTCCACCTAAAAATCTAGCAGTAAAAAAAACTGCCCTGTTCTCCTCAGCCCATTCTTCACAATGCACAACTCCAACAATTCAACTCACCTGCCCACACACACACTGTAAAATCTGCACTCCTTGCAGCCTGTTAAATCTCTTCCACACTCAGGCTGGGTTGGCCTGAAAGACCCTCATGCTTACTTCACCTCAGTTACACAGAGCAAAACACTTTCCCAAGCAACCAAGTACATTGGCTAGAAGACTTTCCTGAGAGCACAGTTCAAAAGAGGAATGAATCACTGTTCAAACAGCCTGGATTTGGTTTAATTTGGTTTAGGTGTAAATTCTGCTACCAGATTACAATTCCAGGGTAAGTTCATGAGAGGGAGTTCAGAACTCCCTCCCTCAAAACACATTGCCTCGGGACACCTTCAAGGATTTTAATCATCCTCCAGGACTGTCACAAGCAAAGCAAGGAACAACCAAATTGCAACCAAAGACAAATCACTGAAACAACCTCTTCCCCACACTTCATGCTGCCTCCTCTCAAGCAGCAACTTCTCACAACTACCCCCCTCTGAGAGCATTAAGGCTCCTTCCCACCCCAAGTAAGTCCCCATCACCCCTCCCAGGGCCCAGGTGCTGCTCCTTCCTCACAGTTCTCAGCTTCCACCCAACCCCTACTGCATCTGACCCCTTTGCTGGGACTGCTCCCAGGACAAAGGTACAGGAAAATTCCAGCCAGGACCCCAGAAAGCATTTCCCCCATCTCTCTGCAAGCCCCAAAAGGCTCTCAACTCCTACCAGCACAGTATACCTCACAGCTGGGAACTACCACACTGAATACTTTCTCTCTGGCCCTGCTTTTCCTCTCTCTGCAGATCTCATCTCTGAATAGGAGAATGATTCTTTGCATTTTATTGGAAATAGTCCAAAGAAATTTGAAGACAGATAAGTTGTAAATCGTAACAGTTTGTCATCAAGTTATTAATGTTTGAAATGTTTGAAGTACAAACAAATGCAAATACATCTAATAATTTGCCTACTATATCCAGATTCTTATGGCAATGATGAAATTCAATCTACAGTCTCAGATTAACCTAAGGAATAGTTTCTATATCTTATTATTTTTAAGTAAAAATTTCTCTCGATTTTCAGTGTTGATGAAAATTAATAGCTTTCATGCAGATAAATGAAATGTACTTCTATGTTCAATTTAGTTTTCTGGGAGAATGGCAAGTGCCTGAGAAGAAACTCAACTAGAATAAAATTTTCACAGAAACAAAAAAAGATTGCAGTTTTGATTTTCTTTAAATAGAGAAAAATAATAACTGGGCTTCTTTTCCAAGATGACACTAGATAGCAGTTCTAAATATTTTCATCTGCACAATCCATTTATTATTCTTTGTTTTCTCTTTCCACAAACAGCACAAGACTTTCCACTTCTGAGACATAGTATAAATGAAGAACAGTATTAAGAGCATAAATCTAAATGTACATTAATTGCATCCAGTATACAACAAAAAGCTTTACCCGCAATAATCGAGAAAATTAAGAGTAGGTCTTTACTAAAACACAGTCAGAACCAGGAAATTAGAACTGTATTGCTTCTTGTATCTCTGTTTACAACGGGAAAGGATCACAAGTGATTATTCGTTCAGATTTCTGTTTTGCTCTAAAGTAGGCCAGCCAGCTCAGCACTTTTCTTAAGATTATGAATACTTGTCTGCCCTACATATGGTTTAGGCTGAAACCAATCAGTTGAGCTGAAATATGCAGCAAAACTGACTATATTCATGTCATTCATTTTCAGCTATAATGAAGAAGTGCACAGAACAGGTATAAAAGGAGCAGATTTTAAATACTTTTAAAATTTGCTTTGCCATTAGCACAGTTCACTAAGGAGCTCACTGATTACCTCACTATTGGATTAACACTTCATCTAGATTCAAGAATAATTTGTTATTCATTAATAACTCTTTAACCACTTGTTTTCTCTGCTAGTTTCCAGTTCATTTTTGTACACTGACTAGATCATTCAATAAGAAGAAAACTGAGTGCTGAACTGCATCCAGCAGACTTTCACATTACTAGGACTTTAAGAATGCAAATACGCAGTGCAAGAAGCCTCATATTAAAACTTTAAAAACATATGAAACAAAAGAATTCCTTGAATTTTTAACTGAAATACTTTTGTTTGCTCTTTCTCCCCCACACAAGCCATCCTTAAGATTTTTGTTGCTATTTGGAGGAAGAGAGGTTAAATAATAGAAGGTTGCTATCTTGAGTTCAAAATAGTAACGTCTTCAAATGAACTGGGCTATTTGGAAGACTGGAACTGCAGAAAGTGCTTTGCTTAAATTGGTTTTAACTTATTTTTGTTAAAAGTTAGGTAGTCTCATTTTCTAGAGCTACTAAGCACTCATACACTCTATGAAGTCATTACCTTGAAAATATAATTATGGAAAAAAACCTTTCATATTCAGTTTTTCCTTTTCCATTTAAGATGTAAACATTATCAAATCATTAGTACGACATTTCTGTCAGACTAACACCATTTGAAACTATTGACAGGTATCAGTAGTAAGGCAAAACAAAAAAAAAAAAAAAAAAAAAAAAAAAAAA